>CADDXX010000971.1:12113-23588 GCA_902810485.1 Alauda arvensis | reverse complement strand
AWYYTTWWKGSYTTWAAAAMMAAAMMAAAAAAMMAMMAWWAWWAWWAWWAAAAAAAAGCCAAAGTGAATTTCTCCCTGTAGAAAAGCCATGTTTACTGTTTTTTTTTTTCTAGAATTGTGGCATTCACTTGGGCAAGGGGTCTAAAAATAGACCTTGGCAAGGATGTATTGAACTGTACAAACAAAGCCCTGCTCAGGCAGTGCAGGTAATGAGGCTCCAACATGGAAAAAAAACACGTTGGGTTGAAGACAGGGAAAAAAAACAGGCCCAGAGAAAGGAGAAAAGGGCACAGGAGGCAGCAGACTCTGGGGTTTGCATCTCCASTTGTTCCAGGTCCTCCTGGAGTTCAGGGCCAGTGGGCACCCAGTGCACTAATTAACACATCTGCAGGTATTAAAGCTGGGTGTAACTAGGCTTGGCTTAAACCAGCTCGGTTTTTTCCTCCTTTTTTATGTTTTGCATCCCCCCCTGTCACTGCTGGGGGACCCTGGGCTGTGCAAGGCCCCAACCCAAASCATTCCAGGATTCCCCAAAATCTTCCCTCTGCTGAACTCCTGACTCCTTAAACCCCTAATTAACAATGAGAGGATGAGACTCAGCTCAGGCTGATCCAGCAGCCCCCCAAAAGCCACTTCCACTGGGTGTTTGTGCAATGTCAGTGTCCCCATTTCCACAATCCCCAGCTCCTTCCCTTGCTGCTGCAGTTGTTTTTAAATAAAATTAAAGCAGAGCCAGGGCAGTGGTGACACTGCAGATGTCTGAGCATTGCTGCAGCACAGCCCCAGGTTCAGGCTCAGGTTAAAAGCCAGATGCTGTCAAGTCCTGGGTGTTATCTCTGAGATAAACCCAGTGTTTAAAGGAGATGAGTGAGCTTTAATGCTGATTCCAGCTTTTTGTGGGAGAATTTMAAGGTGGGTTATTCACAGCTCCTGACAAACTGACTGCAGAGCTGCTTTATTAAAACTTAATAAAATAAAATAAAAAAAAAAACAAATAAAAAATTAATAAAAATTAATTTTTATTAATTTATAAAAATTAAAAAAAATTTCACCCTGAATTCTGGTTGTTTTTTTTCAGTTTGTCAGCTGCAACTTGATGCAAGAGTAGTTGGTTTTTTGGTTTGTTTTATTTTTTTTTTCCTGGGTGATTAATTGAGGGGCAGTCTGGTGTCAGAATTGTTGGGCAAAGCTGGTGGGCTGGGAAAACACTCAGAGATCTGCAGAGGAGAGCAGAGACCCAGCCTGGAGGGGAATTCAGGCACTCAAGGGATTCCAATTGTACTTTTTGTTGCTACAAAAGGGATTTTTTTTTTTTATTTATCCCATACCACAAATACAGCCTAGAGTAGCTCTTGTTTTGCATGATGCAACTTTAAAGTATTATTGGGAAGCCCAAAATGTAAATCCTGGTGGACCAATAATACCTCAGCAGTTCCTGTTAGAAGGCTGCTTTTCCTGGACCCAGAGGAGCTCGCTGCTGAAAGGGCTCCTGTTGCCATAAAATGTTGTTTTAATGATGCTAATGAGTGGGAGAACTTTATTCCTCATCATTTGAGCTGCAGTTCCAGCCCCTCCTCAGTGAGCTTTGCTTTYTGAGTCGTCTCAGAAAGCAGAAACTCAGCAGAAATTTGGTTAATTGATGTCTCCCTGAGCTGYGTTTCAATCAGCAGGAATAATAGCTGTTATCCTTTACACCTTTWAAATTCAATGCCACTTTTACTGGTCTCCATGTGAGTTATGTTTCTGAGGCTGAAAATAATTTGTTTTAATTCTTACGTCACCAGTTCAAGAGRAAAAAAGGTAAAAATTGTTGAAAAAGGAGTTCCAACCTCAACAGGGAAAATCCTTTCATGTGTCCAAGAGCTCAGCCTTGGCCCTGCTGCTCCAAATTGTTCCTTCTATTGCCAAGGAACCCCAAAAATCATGGGGAAAGCAAGGAGGAGATGAGAAACTCCCAATTTATCATTGATATTTTCCTGCAGTAGTTTCTCCTTSCCAGATTTTTCTCCCAGACCAGAGCCTGCTCGAGCTCCTTGGTGGCACCTTCAGGCAGAAGTTGGAGCCCAGGAGGAGCTGGGGGTGAGCAGTGCCACCAGCCTGGTTGTGTTTTTTGCAGGAAGCTGTGCCAGCCCCAGAACAGCGGCGCCTTCCAGGGAGAAGCTCCTTCCCTGAGCCCTCCAAAGGACACCCTCAGCTCCAGCTCTCCCCCTCAGGTGGGTGATCCCCTCTCTCCTGATGGCTTTGGCTGCTGGGTGCAGGCTGAGCTGTGCCTGTCTGCACCCTGTAATCACCTGCTGCCGGGTCAGCAGGTCCTGGAGGCTTTTATTCCTCTTTTATTAAGTTGGAGTCTCGCTCTGGCTTTGCTCAGCATCTGTTTCTCCTCTGGACGTGGCTCAGCGAGGGCCTGTGGGGAAGGATCTGTGAAAAACGAGGCTCAGGTTTAGTGTTGAGGGCTGAAATTCCTTTTTGCAGTGCCTCCATCCCTCCTGGAGTTCCTGGGAGAACGAGCCTGTGTTTTCCTCATTACTAATAATTGAGTGGAACGAGGCTGTAATAAGCAGCTCCCAAACATGGCTGAGTTATTAAAACCCTTGACCTTTTGCAGCCTAATTGCCATGACAGATCCAGGGGCAGGTTGGGCTGCTCCTGCCTCAGAGATGCCAGAGCAGGGAGCTGTGAAAAGAACATTTTGCCTGCTTTTTTCCACGGCCATCAATCACACGGGAGCCACGTTCTGAGCTGTGTCCAGCACAGCCCTGTCCCCCCCCTTGCTCCCAGGATCTCCCAGCCTTGTGAAACGAGCTGCCTCCCCTTCTCCCAGTGTGGGGCAGCCCAGGCAAGTTGAGTATTTATTCTTCTGCTGCCAGTGGAATGTGTAATGCCTGCTTGTCTGGACAGACGCRGCGAGGATTAGTGTGGCAAAGAATATTAACAGGTAAAGAAATTATGTGCTCTCTGGCACTGAGAAGGGAGGCAGYTCTCTGGTTGAGAGCAAGCACTGTGTAACTTGTTTGCCAGGTAGCTGATTCCAAACCCTCTCCTGCTCTGCTGTGGGCATGTTCCTGGTGAATGAAAAATGRTCACCTTCCAGTTAGCTCCGAGAGATCCTGGTCCTGTGTCTTTTCTTTATGGTTGAAAAATCATCTTGGTTCTCTGGCTGYCCATATTTTAAAGATTCAGAGGTCTGTAGGGTGAGGTTTTGATCTCTCAGAATGACCYAGTTGAAACTTTGGGTGGCTGGTTGGGTTGGGTTTAGGAAAGGCTGGCAAAACAGGGACAATCCAGTGTGGAATAGAAACGTTTCCAGCATGRTTCTGTTGTGTCAGACAGCAAACCACAGCACTGTGAGCTGTCACTTCTGTAATACTCTCTGGCTGTAGCTTCTATTTAGAGAAATGGTTTCTAATGGGTGCAGTTCCAGCAGAGGGATTGGGATCTGGTAGGCTGGAATGCAGAATATTTTGGGAAGGTTCAGCTTGTGGAATGAAGGTGAAGAAGATTGGTCTGGTAATTCTAGAAAATGGCTATGAAATACAACCCTCCTAACCAGAGAGATGAGTTTGGAGGAGCTGATCTTTGTTGTATTTAGAGAAAAGGCTGTGAAAGGTGGCAGTTTTTGAGCTCTGTCACTGCTGAGAGCCCTGCAGACAGGGATGGCCCCTCCTTGGGGAGAGATGGACACGGGAAGCTGTGGCGCTGATGTTGCCAAGCCGGTCGGACGTGCTGTCCTTGCCCCTGGAGCTCACAACCAGCAGCTCTTCCTTAATCACCTTGACAGGTGGAAAGAATTCCTGCCACTGAGCAGTGTCCTCAAGACCCCTGAGTTAGCAAAGAGGGAGGAAGTGCAGGGGGAAAAGAGGGAGTGAGGGGCTGCAGCTGCGTTTCAGCCGTGGAACGACGTTTCCATTCGCAAACACGTCGCGGTCCTGCCTGAGACAGAAAGAAAATAATGGATTCTCCAAGAGAAATACCCAAAGCTATCGCTTGTTTTCCTCTGGGCACGAAATCATCCTTGGCTCAGAGTTTTTGCAGCCCCAGAGCTGCCAGGTGGGCACACACACTGAGGGCTGGCTGAGGTGGTTTTGGCTAGCACGGGCTGGGCTGAGCCTGATGGATGGSTTCTTCCATGGAGCAGCTTTTCCAGGCTGGAGGCACAGCTGGGAACCACTTCCTTCTCTAGCCTTGCTCAGAAAAGGGTTGCTCAGGTCATGTTGGCCCCTGTGACCTGGCTTTTTAAATGTCCCCTCTTGCCTGAAAATTCTGAGAACTGAGCCGCTGGCACTTCCTTCCCTCTTCCGGGCAGTGCCTCGTTCTTGAGAAGAGGAAGGAGTGAAGCTCTTGGCCACAAAGCTAGGAATAAAATGCAGAACTGATGAATCCCTCCCTGCTCCAGAGGGCTGAGCACATTTTTCCTTCACRGGGACTTTGGGGGGTGCTCAGGACAGATGTTCTTATCACAGAATGGTTTGGGTTGGGAGGGACCTTAAACTTTACCCTGTTCCACCCCTGCCATGGGCAGGGACACCTTCCACTGTCCCAGGTTGCTCCAAGCCCTGTCCAGCCTGCCCTTGGACACTTCCAGGGATATTTCCAGTCTCTAAATTGTCTGGGACCAGGGGGAGGCTGCAGCTCTTGAGTTCCASAGGGCTGGGTTTGAAATGAGCAGCAGTGAGAGTGGGCTGGGGGTTGGATGATGGGGGAGCTCTGATGGGATTCTTTAAGCTGTCCCACCGCACTATGGGCTCTGGGAAGCAGCTCGGGATGGATAARCTGCTTTTCCTGGGGCTGTAATTCCCTTCTCCCCGGTATTGCACCACCACCTAGTGGTAACACCCAGCTCCGCGATTTATTCCTCCTCTTCCTCTCACCCCATTCCCTGACAGAAACGATCCCAACCGCTGGAGTTCATCGACCCCTTGGCCAACAAGAAGCCCAGGATCTCGCACCTGGCTCACAGGACGCAGCCCACGCTGAACGGGAAGCTGAGCTCCTCCAACGGCAAGGACAGCCTGGCTGCCCCGGCTCTGCCCCCTGCCCTGCCCGAGCCCGTGGGCTCCAGCTCCTCCCTCCCTGCCCTGGAGCTGCCCCGGCCTCACGATCCCCTGTCGGATGTCAGCAACGACCCGGCTCACAACGGCAGGGACTGTGAGAGCAGCACGGAGCCTCCTCCCGAGAGACTGAGCCAGCCCCTGCCCACAGACTGTGCCCAGGGCAGCAAACACAACTGCGGCTCCTACGGCAAACCCAAGAAAAAATCCAAAAAGCACAAAGACAAGGAGAAGGACAGGAAGGAGAAGAAGAGCGAGGAGAAGTGCAAAGAGGAGAAGCAGAACTGTGAAGTAATAAAAAATGCTGACTTAGTTAGTGTTGCCCAGGAGCAGGTCCCAGGTGAGTGCAGAGGTGCTTTTGCTCTTGGCTGGGGTGTGGTGCCAGGCTTCCCCTGGAGGAGGAATGGGCACATCCTGGCCYATCCCAGCTGCTCTGGGGACCCAAATGCCAGCACTGTCCTCCCTGCAGATCACCTGAGCTGCTTCCTCTCCACACAGGCTATCAGGTTTTTCCTGTTTAACCTTYCGTGCTGTTTGGAGCTGCCTCAGAGCAGTGTCATGTTTCTCCTGGTTAAATTAAAAGCTGGGGTAAAGCTGTGGGGAGAGCAGTGCAGTGCTTGTGCTGGCTGTTGTGGTGACTGTTGTTTGGGGTTTTTAATGAAAAGTTACTCACAAAAAGCTTTTCATATTGGCTRCAAAAGGAATGGTAGATAAAGCTGGTGATAAATGCTGCTGGAGCAGTGGAGAACCAGCTCTTCCAGGCTGGAAAAGCCTCCTTACACCCCACTAGGSCTGGGGATTTATTTATTCAAGGACTGACACAGCAGTGAATCTCCACTGGGGTGGGATGAAAACCTTTTCCATCGAGCCACTATTTCAAAGTCACTCTCAGAAGTCACAGCAGAGAATATTTCTTGGCTGATCCCATCAATTCCTTTTCCTGCTGCATCCCTGTTTTCTGCTGTTTGTTACAGCTCCCCAGAGCACTGGGACTTTCCCTGCAGCCTCTGGGAGTATCTGTTAAATTCCTTTTTTGCATTTTCCTTCACCCTGTTACTATTTTTCTACATTTCCCTTCCTGCCTGGTGCATGAAAACCCTCCAGTTTTTTGGCTCCAAAAGARCAACATTTTGAAAAGGATTTGTTTGCTGGGTTCCTGGAAAAGGGGGAGCTTCTCAGGGTGTTGGGATTGAGCTGCTCCCAGCCCTGCCCTTCCCCACAGCCTTGCAGCAGTGACAAAATGCATTTGGATGGCTCAGCAGTGATCCCTGAGGACARTCCCTGTGGCACTGCAGAACTGGGSATTCTTCTGCTTTCCTGGCAATCCCAGGGGTTTTTTCCTGTGAATGTTGTGTTTCTTCTATGTTATTTCTCTTCCCCATGAGCCTCTGGAGTGGTTCTGGAGGGACACTCACACATCCTCACTTTTTGTCTTATAAACACCCAAACACCCCAAATTCTTGGGGGAATTGAGCCTCCTCCACCACCTTTTTCTGCTTCTCTTTCCTGTTYAGTTCCTGGGTTTCTGTTAATTATYAGGAGCTGGGTTTTGTTCCTGCTGCTCTTCCTGAGGTAGCAGATCCCAGCAGTCACAAACAGGATGTGGTCAGTGCTGCTGGGCTGCTGGACAGGCAGGGCTGGGAGCTTTTCCTTGCTGTGGGTAGCACCAGCCTCATCCTGCTCCTTCCCCACATTCCCCCTGSAGCTGGAGGGAAGCAGAGAGTCACAAAAAAGTTTGGGCTGGAAGGACCTGAAAGCTCATCTGGTTCCACCAGCTGTCCTGGGCAGGGGCACACCTCCTGCCAGAAGTGGGAATTTCTCCCAGGAATTTTGTTCCAGAGGCTCTGGAGGGGCCTTTGGGGTCCCTTTCAGTCAGTAGGTGGCACTCACAGGCAAAACAAACCTCGGTGTGTCCCTTGCCTTGCACCATCCTTCAACCTTCTCCTGGTCAGGGAGGGAGGAGAGGCAGSAGGAGCTGCAGCAGGGATTTGGGATTTTTTAGGAACACTGGGTTTGTGCCACTCTCCCACCCTGCCCCAGGAAAGCTTTTCTGTGGGAATTCAGAGGAAAATCCATCTTCTTTTAAGGATGCAGTCAGGGTGCTGCTGACTCAGGTGGTGCAGCTGACTCTGGTGAGGGTTTGGAATGTAGCACACAATTTGTGGAAAATATCCCTTTCCAAGCGTTGGATCCAGCTGCTCCCTTCCTCCACACTCACCCTGCAGTGTCTGGTGGATGTGGAGCATGAGCCTGCTTTAGGTTTATTCTGTTCTTTCATCAGTTCCTGAACATTCTCAGCTTGAGCCTTCATTAATGCTTGAGCATTCCCTGAAATCCTCCCTGTGGTGCCCTGTAGGACTCTGAATTCAGGAATCCCAGCCTGGAGTATCCCAGAGGAACCTCAGGAGGGGCAGAAGGTTCACCTGGCCCAGCTCAGCTCTCTGGGCTGTGTTTTCCTCCYTCCCAGTGGTGCTCCCAGTGTTATCCCACTCCAGGCACTGTTTATCCACCAATTAAATTCAGATTTTTTTTTTTTTTTTCTCTGCTCTGGAGTTGTTTTGCTGACAGACAAATACTGGAGGAGCCTTGAACTTCCAGCCACCTTGTTGTGGCTCCTCTGCCTCTGTCAGTTCCAAGCAAAACACAAATCCTTTAGAATTCCATCAGCTGTATATTGCTGGCCAGTTTTATGAGTTTGAAGCTGAATTGCAGAGAGCTTTGAAGTTTTAAGAGCGTCTATAAACAAATCTTTATTTTTTCAGGTTTAAATGGAACATGCAATAATTCTAGTGTACCAACATCCACTTCAGAAATGCCAGATTATTTATTGTAAGTATGTTATCAGCTGCTTCATCACTTTGGGATCATGTTTCAGGCTAAAAAATCACAACGTGCTGGGGATTTTTGTTGGACTTTTTTTGTGTTACTTGATGGAACTTTGTTAGGTGGGTGTAAGGAAAAGAGCAAACCCAGCTCCACAGATGARCAGTAGAGACTAAACTTGATATCAAAGCTGGTTTTTACCTCCTTGAGGAGTTCAAGGCTATCTCCTATAAATTGTTAAAGTACCTCAAGGACCATTTCATACCTCAGAGGGGTTTGAAAGGGTGAAACATCTCCACGTTCCAGCTGGRAGCTCTGAGGGGGAATAATCTGCTTTTGTGCTGGGGAGGACAGGGCAAGGAAGGGTTTGGGGTGGTTGGTTTGCTRATTCTTGCCCTCTTCAGAGCCAAGATCATCTCCATAAAGCAGTGAAATATYCTTTCCTGGGAGGCTCTAACCCCTGGGTTAGCATCTGAGCTGTTTCACCTCTTTGACTCCTCAATCAGATCCCCTCGAGGTCAATTCAACAACTGGAGCCCAAAAAATCCCTGTGAAGGGAAAGCCCAGAGCATCCAAACCTGCTCTGAACAAAGCTTTGGGGTGGGGGGAAAAAAAATTGTAGCTGTGGGGGGAAGGAAAAAATTCCCTGTGCATGTCCCAGCCCTGGGGGTTGTTTCCATCAGAGCTGGTTTGGCTGTGCTGGGATCTCTGSGAKGGAAGAGGAGGAGGAGGAGGAGGAAGCTCTAGGGCAGATAAAGGTTTCTGCTGTGCTTTCTGCTTTGCTGGGCTGGATCAGCCATACAAACAACCCCTTCAAGGTGACATTTTTAGGGCTGTTCCAAAGATTTTGGGTGGCTGGGGGTGCTTTTCCTCTCTCACCCAGGTGCTGATCCCTCCCAAAAGGGRACAGTGCAGCTCCCTTGGGCTTTCTCCAGAGCAGCTGGGGAGAGGTTTCTGAGCTCTGGGAGCTCTGTGCTCTCACCTGTGATGGGACTGGTTTGTGCCCAGCTCCTCAAACTCTTTAAGACCTGTCACTGCTGTTTGCTGCTTCTTTCTCCTGTGTGGGTGGTTCTTTATCCCAGCCCCTGGCAAGGAGTCAGTTCTGGAAGTTTAGAGCGCTTAAAAAGTTAAACACTGAAATTTGGAGGCCTAAATCAGCTTTTCCATGTCCATGCACCAAGCTGGCCCTGCTGCAGCCAAGAGCAGGGTGGCAAATCAGAGCCATCACCTTCCCAGAAATGAGTTTTACCTTCAGGGAGGGCTGCAAATGCCACTTTCAGTGGCTTTTTGTTGAGCAAGGAACTTCCAAAAAGCCCCCAAAGACACTTGAGTTCAACCTGAGCTCAGGACACRTCCAGTGTCTGCAGAAGGGGCTGGAAATAGAGCTGCTGGTGGGGGAAAAAAAAAAAAAAAAAGGGAATGAAGCTCCTCACCGTGGTTTCTTGTGCTGCTCTTGCCACATAATCTCCCTGCGAGCGTTTTGCAACGATGGCTCAATGCTTTTTGTGTTCCTTTAAAGACTCTGAGCACTGGAAGCATCGTATTCCTGCTGTTCCAATGCCTGGCACAGATGCAGAACTCCATGTTCTGCGGGCCAGCAGGAGTCAGAGGAGCTGTAGCAGCACTATCTGAGTGTCCTCCTCCACCCCCAGCTGCTCCAGGCTTGGCTGTACCTGCCCATTCCACCTTATCTGGCAGAGATAGGAAGTTTTGGGAGCAAGCATTGTTTGTTTTACAGGAGGTCAAGGCAACAATCCCCGGTGGTTGCCTCCATRATTTGCTACTTTAATGCAAGTCAGGATGAGAGGGAACGGCCTCAGGCTGCACCAGGGGAGGTTTGGATGGGATTTTAGGGAGAATTCTTTCACTGGCACAGGGAATCACCATCCCCTGAGGGACTTAAGCCATGTGGCACTCGGGGACATGGTTTAGTGGTGGCTTTGGCAGTGCTGGGACTTAATCTTGGAGGGTTTTTCCAGCTTTAATCCCAGAATGAGCTAAAGCCCCTCCAGCCCCACCCCGGGCAGTGACACTTCCACTGTCCCAGGCTGCTCCAGGCACTTCCAGGGATGAGGCAGCTCCTCTGGGAATCCCATCACAGGGCAGGATCCCTTCCCAATATCCCATTTAGATGCTCCTGTGATCCCGAATTCTCCATGATTTTGCAGTCACTGGGCCAGGCTCATCCCCGCAAAACCAATCCCCTTCAAAACCAAATCCCCCCTCCCCAAAACCCCCATTCACCACCCCCTGTTTCCCTTCCCCTGCAGAAAATACGCAGCCATTTCCTCCTCGGAGCAGCGCCAGAGCTACAAGAACGACTTCAACGCGGAGTACAGCGAGTACCGGGACCTGCACGCGCGCATCGAGCGCATCACCCGCCGCTTCACCCAGCTCGACGCCAAGCTGAAGCAGCTGCTGCAGGGCTCYGAGGAGTACAAGGTAGAGGAAGGGCTGGGCACAGCCAGGAGCAGCTCTGTGTGTGCTGGTGGGCAGAGCTTGCAGCTCTTTTGATCCGCTCCGTCGGGGCCGGGTCGGCGTCGGAGCCGCGGCCTCGGAGCTGCTGGGGGAACGTGCAGGCAGCTGACAGCTCTGGGGGAGTGCTCCTCACCCAGCTCTGCGCTGCTCCTTCTTCAGGCTGGAGCCACATCATGGGACTTGTTGACAAGGAAAGGCCTCAGTGAGACAATTGGTGTCCTTAGCCAAAAGCTGCTGGAAGCTATTAGTGTATCCCRGCCAGAAAAACTCATATTTGCACATATGGGAGCGTATCAGGGCTGGAAGGGGAGTTAGCACAGGGTCATCTGTTCCTCTGCAATCTTTGATCTTAATAATGCAGCATTATTGGACTTGTCAGAGTGATTTTTAAGGAGTTTTAGCTATTCATTAGCTTGAAAAAAGTGAGTCTCGTTGAGGAGAATAAACAGATTTTTACAGAGCACCTATTGTGCTAAGCACAGCTTCCTCCCTCAAACCTCCTGCCCTTCTCCTTCCAAAATTCCTCACTGGATTGTTTTTTAGATCTTGGAGGGGGGTGGGAATCAGTTGGGGCTTTGGAAATGTGRATTATCCTGGAATCCAGGTGCTTGTCACAGGTAGTTCTCGTGGCTGGGSAGTGGAGCCTCATCCTTCTGTGCCAGCTCCAGGATATCCATGGGGTCTGAGCTGCTTTTAGCCAGGGAAGCCAGGGAGGGAGCAGATTTTGGTTGGAATTTGGAGGAATTGTGTACATTGACCCATCAGTAAATACCTACTGCAGAACCGAAAATAACGCCCTGGGTTTTCTTCTCCTTTTTTTTAGACCATCCACGATCAAATTTTACAGGAATATCGGAAAATTAAAAAGGTAAGGGACTGTCCTTGGCCRCAGAAGGCTTTTGGGTGGTGCCCCTGGTGTGACTGAAAGAGATGGGCCCTTGCCAAGAGCRAAGCCAGGCTCTGAGGCAATTCCAGCAGATCTTTGTTCAGCTCCAGCCCATCCCTGRAAGCAGATCAGGAAGGGTTTGGGGAGCTGGGAGTGCCCTGTGGATCCCGGGCTTGCTGAGCCGTGGTGTGTTCACCCAGGGCTTTTATCTGCCCAGGGAAGGAACAGTTTGTGTTCCAG
>CADDXX010000970.1:130400-155156 GCA_902810485.1 Alauda arvensis | reverse complement strand
AGGATGCAAACCTGTCCTGTAGCATCTTTGTGTTATCTGAAAGACTCGTGGGGAAATGCAGAGGGGTTATGACAGGGAAAATGCTGTTGGGTTGGTAAAATGAGCAAAGGGAGTTCTTGGCTACAAATGTGGAGCTGGGCTGTGGTGAATCCATCTGTTCTCAGCAGTACCTGGCAGTTTTTAAGGGAAACATGACAGTGATCACCCTCCACTGGAGAAAGGATAAAACTCAGAGAAACTCTGAAGGGCTCAGAATGACAGACCATGTCCTCTCACTTTTCACTCATCACTTTGCCTTCCAGATCTTGCTCTCTTCTCCCTGAGGRCAGCAGAAATGTTAAAGAGATCTGATATCCAAGAATACCAAAGGAGATATGGGGGAGCWTAATCACTCAATCACAGAATTCTTAAACACAAAAGGGTGTCTGTGTGTTCCAGGGGAGGGTGTATGGGAAATGGCTTTGATTTTGGTTGCAGGTATCTCCTCTAACTCTTCACTGTTTTTTTTTTCCCCATGACAGAACCCAAAGCCCAGCCACAGCAAACTGGGAAAACTGGGGGCTGCAGATCCAAACTGGAGCCTGCTGGGGACCCTGGCTGGGGACTTCCAGCCCTTGGGACTCCTCTGGGGAGATCCAGGATGGGGGAAACGCAGAGAAGGATGGGGGATCCCAGGAGTGGCATCCCTGGGAGTGACTCGGCTTTACTGGGATCATACGGGGAGTGAGTAGAAGCCTGCAGGGAGCAATAAAGACCATTTTGAGGGCAACTGGGATATACTGGGAGTCACTGGGATCATGCTGAGGCTGACCAGAAGCAGCTGTGAGCAACTGGGATCATGCTAGGAGCAACTGGGAGGTACTGGGAGTGACTGGGTCCATACTGGGGATGACTGGAAGAAACTGGGCTTATACTGGGATGAACTGGGGTCATGCTGGAGATGACTGGGATCATAATGACAGCCACTGGGACTGCACTGAGGGTGACTGGGAGAGGTTCTGAGAAAATGGGATCATGCTGGAAGGAACTGGGAGAGACTGCCACGGGCAGTGTAGACTGGGAGCAAAAGTGAGGGTGAAAGAGAGCAACTGGAACCGTGTGGGCTACAACTGGTTCATACTGGCAGTCACTGGGACCACACTGGGCTCATCTTTGGATCATATGCAGAGCTGTGGAGGGCAAATGTGAAGTGGCAGTGATTTTGGGAGGGAAAGGGCAGCTGAAGGAAAGTAAAAAGAAAGGAAAGGGAAATTGGAAAGGGAAAAGAAAATGTCYAGATCACATTCTTTCCAGCACCTGGAGCCTGCAATCTGGTGTTTGCGGGCATTGCCAGAGCCCAGATCCAGAAATTTTCCAGTGCTGGCACAGCCCGAGTCCAGCAATTTGCTGGCACAGAAAKGCAAGAGCCAGTAATTTCCCAGTGCCAGCAGTGTCCAGATGTGGTCCAGTGCCAGTGCCAGGATTGCACTATCCAGCAGTTGGCCATCAGCATTAGCAGCCAGATGGGGCAATTCTCTGCTGCTGCTGGGGCAGGCAAAGGGTCTGGCTGAGCAGAAAAGATGAGCCTGAGGCAGGAGCTTTTCTTGGCTGCAGCAAAGGCTGGCTGCGCAAAGCCCTTGCCAGCGCTGTGGCCTGGGCTGGGAGGGATTGTGGCACAGGAGCTGAGGCTACAGTGCTTCTGCCAGGCAGCTTGAGGGCACAGAAGATGGAGAAGGCAGAGCTGACTTTCAGCTTCCTGCAGTCCTCCAGATGAGTCCTCCAGATGTGTGGGAAGCAGCCTGGGAGCAGGCTTTGCATGCCAGGGGCAGGCAGTGGAGAAGCCTTTTGTMCCCTGTGGCCTGAGGCTCTGGCCCTTGCCCTTTCCTAAAGGCCCTAGAGCTGCCTGCCAAGGGGCCTTGTTCACTTGGWTGAGAAGAGTGCTGCTGCAAGGGCACGGTTCGCGGTGATTGCGTGTTCACCGCTGTCTGTCAGTGTATGCTGTGCCRCGATTGGTTGCTCGCTTCCCGTTATAAACCCATGTTCGGGGTATCTCCACCCTTTCACGGGCTGGTTCTGGAAGAATAAAGAAGCCTAGAAACCGCCCGTGTAAGACTCCCTCTTTATTGACGGTGATTTATCGCTGGCAGCCCTCCCGAGAGGTTTGGGGATGAACAGAGACCCCAGCCTGCACCCAGAGCTGCGGCTTCCTCCCGTTGCCGCCGGCCTCTGCTCTCACCCAGGAGGCAGGAAACCAGCAGAAAGTATTTAATAGTCAGGGGGAGTGTCCTTGGCAATTTGCCCAAATGGAGAGGCAGCAGGTCTTGAGGTGCATTTCAGGTGACCAACAGGTGTCTTGGGCTGGCACTCGGCCACTCAGGATAACGGAAGCACTGAACTTTTTGGTTTCTTTACCTTATATGTGAGCAAGGGATGAAACCCCAGTTCTTTCTTAATACGAAACACCTTGCTACCCTGGGGGTGCACCTCTACACCCACATCCTTGTGCTAATAAGAGAAAATCAATTGTGGGCCTGTTTTTTAAGATTGCATGTCTACTATCTTTAACATCTGGTAACATATCACTCAGTGCAAGAGAGGTTGTATTGAATTGCTTACTCACCCAACACCCCAGCCGATCCAGTTGTTTTAGTGCTACTGCTGAATTACGTTGTGGTAGCAAAAGAGATGCTGAGAACCCTTTTCCTCTATGTCTCATGCTCTACCAACTGAGCTAGCTGGGCTCTATCTCCCCAAATGAAAAACATTCCCCATGATAACTGAAAGGGGATATCATTGAATGCAGACTGAACTGAAGAAGTATAATTRCACCAATTAGTTTGATTTTTGTATGCAGAGTTATAAGGAAAACATCCTTGACTTAAGATTGATCTTTCCCTGTATAGTAAAATTTGGCTTAAGAGTCATGTTTACAGAACCAAGGATCTCTAAATCTTCAGGTTCACAAGATGCCTTGGGAAGGTGGGGAATCCACCAGTCCCGTGCATCTGCTGAGGACCAAAGATCCCATGKGGATGACCCTGCAAATGGACATTGAATGGCTCTGTCAATTTTTTCTGGAATTTGGCCAAGCATCCACTGGCACACCAAGTAGACAGGTTGAAAACGACTTTTCTGGGGTATTGGACAGACATATGGTGTCTAAACCTGATGCATTAGCTAAAGCCACCCAGACATTYGTTTTAGGTTGCCTAATTGGCAAATTTCCATCACTAAAAGCAAGCAAATTACTAAAAGCAAGCAAGCAAGCAAAAAACCATAAGCATAACATTCGATTGAGCCCCATATTTTCCTTAGACTATCATCTAACAAAGGAGTTCTACAAYACTACTGATCCCCAAGCACTGGTCTTTGGTTGATTGACAGGTAAGGTTGCACTGCTGAAAGCAAACAAAATAAAATATGAACATGATAGCTGATTTARCCTCATGTTTTTTCTTTATCCATTTTTTTATTTAAGGCACTTGCTTTTTCACTCCTAATTTCCAAGCAAATCCCTTAGCACATTCTCTTTTTCTTTTTTTCCCAAATTCCTTCTGGAACTGGCCAAATATAAGGCACTAAATTATTTTGYTTGCATTCAGCTTTGCAAATTTGAATCTCTTGATTTTCTCAAAAATTCTCTTCTACATTCCTCCCTAAGAATAGGAAGCCGGGCTATTTTCTTCTTCATGACCTATGGCAACTAAAAATTCATTGGTCTTGTAGTTTGTTTGGGATTCTAAATCAYGGCATGATGTACACCACGCTTGTGCCAATAGAGCTCTACAATACCAACGATTCCCACTCTTTTTACATTGGCACAAAACCCAGGGTTCACAGTTCTTGTATGTAGGACAAAAGATGTTTGCCATCAGCTGCAGGCTCTGTGCAGTCCATGTCTGCATGCCTGCTTCTCTGTTCCTGGACTTGTCAACATGCTTCTGTGCTTGATATGGCTTCACGTCCTTCACTGGGATCCACCTGGGTTCTGTGTCTGTAGAAACACAAGTAAGTCCTTTGCCCCAGGTTATTAGTGGAACCGTACCTTCAGTTTGTCCTGTGTTGCCTTCGTCTAAGGCGTAGCGACCTGGTTCAGAGTCAGCACGTGGTTCGGCCTAGAGGCCCCACGGGCCATGAGCACACAGACACCAGCACAGTGGAGGCAAAATGGCGTTTATTATCTTGTCTCACAGGGGTATATAGTCTTAGGGGGTCTTGCTACGTCAGCAGGGGTCTGTGGTCTCCTAGACTAGTAAGGAGTGGAAAACTACTGGGGTTTGAAGGGGATGGACAGGGGTCTCAGGGAGGATGCTGTAGAACAGGAAGGTCACATTCCTCCATATGGCTGATAAGATAAGACACTGCACCGGACAAGGGGGAGAAGGGGCCCTACAACTTTCCGTTACAGCCGAAATCTTCCGAACGCCTGGCCCTATTCTCCCACAGTCCTGATTCTGGATTTCTGATAAAAAAAAAAAAAAAGGGTTCTCTTTTAATTTTGCCTGTGTGTACCGATGTAAAATTGCACTTAAGGATGTATCCACTGATAGGTGAGTATTTTTGTATTTCTTAAAAGATGGGTATTTAGTAAGATGTATTTGCTATAATTGCAAGCTCTGCAATCCTCATGGATTGACTGCTCCCATGGATAGAGGAGGTTGCACCAGCTGATAGACCTATGATTGCTTTAGCTTGATCTTTTTAAATACAAAACATTACATAAGTGCACAGGTACTCTGATAAAAATCCATGGCTCTTGTTAAGAACTGACAGCAATCAGGAAAATTCAGGTACAACAATTAAGAATATTTCAGATGACAGGCATAATTAATGAATTTTAACAATAACACATGTGAAGTTGGATGATCATCAATCACTAAAATACTGTACCATCACCTCAGAGTCTGCAAAGAGCTGACAAATCTCATTTCAGTGAGATTCCTGGGTAAGGTGTCCAGGTTCACTCCACAAATTGGTCCAGCTGTCATATTTATAGGGTCGAATTGTCAAGTCAAATTAACTTGAATCTAGTTTTGATGCAGAAAACATCTGGGCTTGCTGGAAAACATCCAATCTAGGTAGAGTCAGGGAGTGGCCAGGGCCCAGGCTCTAAACAAGAGTGATTGTCCCTTAATACGTTTTTAAAACAAAGCTCTTAACAATAGCAATTATGAGATGCTTAAGCAACTAGAAAATAAAAGGAGGATCCTGAAACGACATGTGTCTTTTAGATAATTGTGGAAGAGATATTAAAGCATATAAGAAGTTGGCTATAAATATAGAAAATTAACAAATTATCATAATGTAATCAATATATCAGCACTAATCATCTTAGGAAGTTGAGATAACACCTTTTAAACTGTCATATTCTTATGACCTTGAGATAAAACACAGAAAAACACTAAAACAGCTTCCAACCAGTAACAGTCATGATGTAGAATTGTTACTGACTCTTCTGTGTCATCTACGGAAGATAAAATAGCAGAGATTGTAGCAAATGAGAAAACCTTTCACGAAATCAAGGATGCAATAAACTGTATYTTCTTCCATCCACAAACAGGTGTTTATCAGTGTTTCATCCCATCTGTTTCAGTCGGAATGTCTTATCTCTAAAAGAGAATGACTAAACTTCGCAAGTGAGATAAGTATATTTTTAAAAAACCTAAGATAATTTTAGATTAAACAACACTTAAACTCAATATGAATAAATTTTGATAGAAAGAAACCTCAAACTAYATTAACTTAATAAAACTTACATGTAACAGAACAATTAAATTAACAGAATTTAAATCTAATGTCATTTAAACTTTATAAAACTTAATAAAATTTAGAAGTAACATTACTTAAATCAAACTTAAAACAAAACTTAACAGGGCCATACTTAACAGAGCTTAAAATAATATAATTTAAACTGAGCAACACTTAACCTTGCTTAAACTGAACCACACTTAAAATTCAAAAGAAATTGATCTTAATAAAATTAAGATTAACAGAATACTAACATAATAAAATATAATCTAACATTACTCAGACCTAAATGYAATAAATTACCCCAGTTAAAAATCCACTTCTATTTTACTCCCCGTTGTAATAGTAGGTATTTTCCCCATACTGTGATAGGTTGCTGCACAACGAACGGCTGCTGTCTTTCCTGCAGGTCCTTTAACTGTAATCACGCACCTGCTTGGTAGACATCCGGCGGTGACCCTGATTCCTGTAAGAGGGTCTAAAGGTGTCACTAAAATCCTTTGGCCAGAACAGATGAGAAATCACTGTTACCTCTGCTCTCGTATCCAGGAGACCTGTAACTCTGATTGTTTTGTCGTTATGTATTAGACTTAATTGTTATGACTTATGCATTAGGAGTTAATTGTTGTCGATCCTGTTGTTCTTTTTGGCAGTGGCTGCATTCCCTACAGACGGGCTGGTGGAGCCTGGAGGGGATGCCAGGCAGTTTTCAATTTACATCTAGTTAAAATGGCACTGATTTACTTAATACCTCTCCTTTTTACATCTAGGGCAATGGTAAGGTGGTCTTGTGTCTCCTGCCAGTTCTGGGTAATTTTTTATGACGTGTGCAGGCTTCCTACATCTGAAGCACGACCTCCTGKTGGTCTTTGCCAGCAATGTTGCCCTTGCACTATTCTGTTGAAGGGTTACATTAAGAGCAGCAATAGTTTTTGCAACATGCTGTAAGATACCTGTTTTTCTGCAAGCTTTGATCATTTGTAGTAAGGAAAGCTGAGGGTCAGTCAAAGCTCTAATTATTCGTTTGCATTCCTCAGCACTGACAAAGGCAAAGTTTTGAAGCACATAAGGATGTGCCAGGTCATCCGTGCATTATCTCTCTATTGCATGTATTAGGCGATCTATAAATGTGGTTAATGGCTCTGATACTCCTTGCTTTTTTCCGTATATACTGGCATAGCTAGGAGCCCCTCATCATCCCAGTTCCCTYCCCCTCTCCCCTTCCTCTTTCCAGGAGTGGGAGCATTTAAAGCTGAAAAAGGCGGGGAGGGGGGGKTAAAACTCGCTGTAGCCGCAGTAGCGGCGGCTGGAGAACTCGTTGGTGCTGTAACGTCAGGCCGTTGTCATTGTCTCATTCTCATTCTGGGGTACTCAATGAGGCTGTGCCGATGGTGGGGGTGTCAGAGGCCTCTTTGGCCATGCCTCGGGGCCGTCCACGATGTGGAAACAATTGCATTTAGCTTTAGATGCCGAGATTCAAAAACTATGATGTCAGAAGATGCTGTAAAGGTAAGTGCATAGTCCAGAAGTGTGTTTGCTGTGGCTGACATGCGGCAAGGGGACGCTGCAGCCCAGCACTGGATTTTTCTTCTAAAGCCTGTTTGATGGGAGCAGCTTCTGGACTTTGGCAGAAGAACTGTGAGAGTGAAAAATGTGGTGGCATGTCTTTTTGAGAAGGAAGGTACAGAGCCACAGTGTATTTTGTGCAGTTTAAAGGCTGCTTAGAGAAGCGAGTGATTTAGGAACACTTCCTGTTTAATGCTTCCTTCTCTCTGGAGGTATAGCTGYTTGGACCAGATGTGAAGCCCTGAAGGTGTATGAAAGTGCATTGTCTGGGTTGTGTGGTGGAGTTCAAYGTGGGCAATATACGGGTTAAAGCAGCAAGAGTATTCTCAGCTGACTCTGATTGTGAACRGGCTGTTCCTGGACTTTTGCAATGTGGTACACTACCCACACATGCATGATGCTCCGAGGCTTCATTCTTCACCTTATGTGTGCTGGACAGAAGTGAAGCCCAGTGATGGCATTCAGCTTTGCTGCTTTTCGGTGTCTGTAGTGGCATGCATCCACAGTGTGTCCTGTACAGTTTTTCCTCAGCTGTAAGGCCAGTCATACTCTGTATTTCTCAGAGTCCAAACTGTCCATCTAGCTCTTGCTCAGCRAAACATGCCAGGAGAGAAGCACTTGCTGCATTAGTTTTTCTATGTCCAAGACTTTCAACACAGTACCACAATCTGGGCGACACGAAGGGGACATGAAAAACATGTTTTTGTCTTGGCACATTTTCTGTCTCCAGAGACGTCTCTCCAGAGCTTTGGTCCTTGAGAGTCTGTCATGTGCATGGTGAGACTTGCAGCTGAGAAGGACCATGCAAAGAGCACAGCAATCTGACACCACAGGCTGCAAAGGAAAGAGAACAGCCCCTTGACGAATGTGGTCCACATACAAGTTTCCAAGCGTAAGTGGAAAGCTCTGACAAGCTTCTTGTCCTGGCACAGTTCTCTCTGTGAGACATCAAAAAAGTAAAGTGAGGAATACACTGGAAAGTACAGTGAGAAGCCAAGTAAGAAATACTTGAAGAATACAAGAAAGTTAAAAGCAAGACAAAATAAGAAATGAGAAGAACAGGGAAAATTGAAGAGAAGGAAGACAAAGAGGACACAYGGGAGACCAAGGAAAAAAGACTAAACTGCACCAAAGAAAGACAGGAGCCAAAAAGGACTGAGGATATCTTTATTAAGGTTTATTCAAGTTTATTTAATTACTTTTTTTTTATTTACACTCCAGGAAAGCACACAGAAACAGCAATGTTACAAACACAAGGCCGTACAATGCAAAACATTATCTGTGCATATTGAATTTGCTTTTTTTTTTCTGTAAAGAAATCTATACAGTTCCTAACTGGAAGGCAATACAAGYACAAATGCAATCCATATACACACCAGTTCAAGTACAATTTACATACAGAGCAGTGTCAAACAGAAMTACAGAATAATACAGGGTAATACAGACCAAATACATATCAACACAGTATAACCATTTTTCTATTTCTGAAAAATTYATTACATTTTATTGTTTTATTGTTACATCACAGGAAACCCGAAAGAAAAAAAAAATCATGCAGAGAACATATGGGGCAGATTAAGGACCTTTCTCACCTTTGTTAAATCCTGTTCACTTCTGTTCACTCCTGTTCCCAGTAAAGCACTCTGGGAGGGGTTCAGCTGCAGGTCAGATGGCTGGTGGGTGAATGGGCTGATTGTCACCTCCTGCGGGAGGCACTGATTGCCTGGCGAGATTCATGGAGGAGGTGGTTGGGTGGAGGGATGCAAGAGTGGCTACACCACTCTGGCAGGCAGTCAACAATTTTAAGTAATTAAAAATTGTTAGAATTATGCAGTGAGGCTGGAGGTTCATGAGTGGGATCATGGAATTGCAGGACTGAGGTTATGGGGTGCCCCTTGCACCCCCCAAATCCCTGAGCCCCTTCTGATGTTCTGGGGGGTGTATTTCCTGTCCCCCAGAAATTACAAATTGTTGTAATTATGCAAAAAGGCCAGAGAATTGTGGGCAGGATTGTAGGATTGGGATTTTCGTGCCCTCCTCCTGCAATACCCCCTCCCAGGGGCCCCTGAAGTGTCTGGGAGTGCCAGTGTGTGAGTGGGGCATCCCTGTGCTGCTCCCCTTTTCTCACAGGCGTCCTGCACTGGCACTGGATCTAGCCTGCCTGAGAAAACTGAAGAAGCTCCCTGGGGCCACACTTGGCATCACTGCGGGTGAACCCAAGACCTTGCAGTGGGAAGATGCTGTCATTACCCCCTGGGAGTGACACCATTGGGGAGGTCCCCAAATCTATGTGGTGGGATGAGGTTGCTCAGGGACCTTTTATGGATGATGTCAGCAGATCCATGCGCTCCAATTCCAGGGTCCCTATCCCACCCTGAGGCACTCATCCTGGTGTCTCTGTCCCCATCCTGGTATCCCTGTCCTGATCCTGGGTGTCCCCAGCCCCCAGCAGTGTCCCCACAGGCCCATTCTGGTGTCTCCATTTCCATCACAGTGTCTCCATCCTGGTTACCCTGTTCCCATCACCATACTGGTGTCTTGTTGTGGTTTGACACTGGCCAAATGCCAGGCACCCATGAGAGTCATTTGCTTACCCTCTTTTGCTACAGTTGGGTGGAAGAGAGGGGGAAAAAAGAATTAATGAAGGGTTCATGAGTTAAGGACTGGGAGAAAAACACTTTAAGGGMAAAACTGGTTCAAATTTAAAGGCATAAAGTAAATTCTTTATTAATAGAGTCAGAGGGGGGACAAGGAGAAGTAAAWTAAGCCCTTAAAATACCTTTTTTCCCSCAGCCCCTTTCTCCTTCCCACTGACAGCACAGGGAGACAGAGCATGGGGGTTTTGGTCAGTTCGTCACTCCAGATCTTTTTTACCCTCAGGGAGAGAAGTCTTTTTTCTGATATGCTGTGAGGTCCCTCCCATGGGCAAACAGTCTTCCCAAAATTGTTGTGGCATGGGTCACTTGTCCATGAAGTGCAGTCGTCTAAGGCTAGGCTTCTCTAGTTTGGAAGCAAGGGTGCTCTCTCTCTCTCTATCTCTGGAAGCAGATGCCTCTTCGGGTCTCCCAATGGATCACAGCTTTCTCTGGCATCCACCCAGATGGTGGATGGCATGGTGGTTTCCCACAGGCTGCGAGTGGATCTCTGCATCCCCTGTGAACTTCATGTATCGCAGGAAGACAGATTGTTTCACCATAGTCCTCACCATGGCCTGCAGAGAAATCGGCTCCAGAGCTTGAGAAGAGAAGGAAGACAAAGACGACACATGGGAGACCAAGGAAAAAAGACTAAACTGCACCAAAGAAAGACAGGAGCCAAAAAGGACTGAGGATATCTTTATTAAGATATCCTCTTCCTCCCTCTCTTTATCCACTGACCTTGGTGTTGCCATGTTGTTTTCCTTAACATGTCCTCACTTCCTCCTCTTCTCTGACTAAAAGAAAAACTGCTGCTCATACATACCATTGTCAATGAGTTCCACCAATTCAAGGATTCCTGCAGGATCCCACAGCACTAAGTTGATTTCATCTA
The DNA here is from genome assembly GCA_902810485.1 of Alauda arvensis. Lineage (NCBI taxonomy): Eukaryota > Metazoa > Chordata > Aves > Passeriformes > Alaudidae > Alauda > Alauda arvensis. The sequence continues at coordinate 144,332 of CADDXX010000970.1, read as the reverse complement.
GGTTYCATAGGGGAATTGCTCATCGTGCTTCTGCTGTCGGCCAGGCAGCCCCACCAGCACAGCACGGGCAGTGGCCACTGCAGCGCTGGTGCTATTTAACACCTCTCCTCATGCAGGGTGCTGCAAAGGGGAAGTTGCCACCACTGTCCCTGCCCTTTTCACCTGTGGCATGGCTGGCTCGGAGCAGCCAGGCAGGCAAGGCTCGCCATGGGCCTCTCCAAGACAGTGGCAGCTGCAGCACATCGCTGCRGGCTGTGCCAGGATGGCCCCTTCACCACCCCTGGAAAATGACTGCACAAACACTGTTCTGAATTTCTTCTTAAATATCATCACAGAGGCATTACTAGCCTCTCTGATTGGGACAGCAGCATGTCCATCTTCAGAGCCATCAGAGGTTGGCTCTATTGGACATGGTGGAAGCTTCTAGCAGCTTCTCACAGAAGCGACCCTGTGGCCCCCCTGCTACCAAAAACCAGGCTATGCCAAACCAAGACATCTCCATCCTTGTGCCCCAACCCTGGTGTCCTTGTCCCCATCCCCATCCCACCTCCCCATCCTCATCCCGGTGTCCCCATCCCCATCCATGTGTCCCAGCCCCCATCCATGTGTCCCATCCAGGTGTCCTGATCCCCATGCAGGTGTCCCTGTCCCCATGCTCACCCTGCTCCCCTATCACACCACATGCTCCCTGCGGTGCCTCYGGAGCTGGCCAGGGTTCCAGAAAGTGTCCCCGCACTCGGGGCAGAGATGGGGCCGCTCTCGCCCGTGCGTGAGGTGGTGTCGCCGCAGGTTGGAGCTGATGCTGAAGCTCTTCCCGCATTCCCCGCATCTGTACGGCCGCTCCCCAGTGTGCATCCGCTGGTGCTGCACCAGCGCTGAGCTCTCCCTGAAGCGCTTCCCGCAGTCCCGGCATCTGAAGGGCTTCTCCCCGGTGTGAATGCGCTSGTGTGTGGCCAGGTTGGAATTCTGGCTGAAGCCCTTCCCGCAGGTGCCGCAGGTGAATGGTCGGTCCCCAGTGTGGGTGATGCGGTGCCGTGTCAGGTCTGAGCTCCGGCTGAAGCCCTTCCCACACTCCCCACAAATAGTGGGGTGCAGCCTGGACCCCTCTGGCCCCAGCAGCTCCTTCAGGGGGCTTGGTCCTCCCACAGAGGGATTTGCTGTGGGAGACGGGGGATGAGCACCAGCGGGGTAGAGCAGAGACAGCGCCCTGGGGCCCCTTGGCACCCGGCCCAACCCATCAGCACCAGCCCCAATTCGTCTGTCCCTTCCCATTGCGACCTGCCGCACCCCAATGACACCTGTCCTTCCCAACTGGCACCTGCTCCAGGCACTCTGTCCCATCCTGGTCCCACTGGTACCTTCATTCTTCTGCCCATTTTCCTTCTTCTCTTTCCCTTTTCCATTCCTTTTCCACATTGTCCATCCTATTTGTACCTGCTCTATCCCCACTGTCCCTATCTTCCACCTTCTCCCGCCCCTCTTCCCCTTTTCCCATGCTACCTTCCCCTTCCTTTTCCCATCCTTTTCTGCTCCATCCCCTCTTCCCATTCTCCATCCCCTCTTCCCATTCTCCATCCCCTCTTCCCCTTCTCCACCCGCTCTGAGCCTTCTCCATCTCTTCTCACCCAGCCCCATCCCTGCTGCCCTTTCCCCATCCCTTCTTCCCCTTCCCAAACCCTTTTCCATCTTCTTCATCTTTTTTCCCTCTTCCCCATCCCTGTTGCCACTCCCTCCCTCCCCTTTCCTATCCCATCCCTATCGTATTCCAAAGCCAGAGTTCAGTTTCCCCTAAACCCCCATTCCCACCCAAATAAGGACMAGGGTCTGGGATTGGAGTGCAGGGGGGCTCAGGGACTGGGACAGACATGGAGGTGGCACCACTCAGGGGTGACCCCTAATTCCCTCTGGAAACCAGGGAGGGAGTTGGAGTACCCAGAAACCCCCCTGCACCCCCAAATCAGGAYACCCTCATGCCATGGGTTCAGGGCAACCCAACACCCTAATACTGGGACATCCCCATCATGTGAGATTGGGACAATTGCCCAAAATCAGGGCACCCCCATTCCATGGGATTGGGACATCCGTGCAGCCCAATATCAGGGCACTCCCATGCCATGAGATTAGAACTCTGCACCCCCAAATSAGATGATATTGACCCTGAACTCTGGAATTGTGGTGCTGCCATATCCTGGGATCGGGGCACCCCATACCCTGGGATGGGGGTGCCCCATTCCATGTGAATGGGCCGTCCCTGTACCCCAACACTGGGACACCCCCATTCCATGGGAGCGAGACATCATTGCACCCCAGGACTGSGGTACCCCTGAGCTATAAGATCAGGGCACCATTTTACCCTGAAATTGGGACACCCCSTACCCTGGGAATAGGACAACTTCACATTCCTGGGATTCCCATATTCCAGGATCAGGGTACCCCATTCCATGGGACTGGGATATCCCCAGACCCCTGGGGCACTCCCAGACCCTGGAACTGGTGTACCCCCATGCCATTGGAATGTGACACCCCCATAYCCTGGGGCATGGGAAATGGTAATACTTTGGAACTGGTGTACCCCACACAGTGGGAACAGGACACTCTCTCATSTCTGTGTCCCTCCTTACCCTGGAATTGAGGTACTCCTGTGCCATGGGAATGGGGCACCCTGACATTCCTAGGATTCCTTTACCTTGGGATGGGGTCACCTTCATACTCTGGGATCAGGGTCCCTCCACACCATAGGACCACAACCCACTCACATCTCTGGCACTCCCCGGTCCCTCCCTCAGGTTTGAGGTCTCCATGTACCACGGGAGCAGGGTCCCCCCCCCAGTGCAGGTCCCCAGGGGACCCACAAAAAAGCACTCCCCCCTCTCCTCGATTCCAGGGTGCCCCCTCAGAACCTCTCACCGTGGCCACAGGCCTGTTTTGGAGAAGGTGAGGTGGTCTCACCTGTGGGGGGAGCCTCGAGCAGCGGGGCGTCCCGGGGATCCGGGGGGTCAGGGGGATCTCGGGGGGCCGACACGGCCCCCGCTTCCATTGCCGCCGTCACCTAGATGGGAGGACCCTGCTGGGGAGAGAGAGGGGGCAGGGAGAGAACTGGGATGACCCGAGGACACCCCAAGGGGGAGTCGCCCCAAGGGAGGGATCCCGCCTGTCCCCAACCCCCTCCGTGCCCCTCCTGATGCTGGGGACACACACACAGTGACATGTCGTCACCACCCTCGTCCCATCCCACAGCTCCTCCCATTCCCCCCACGGAGGAACCCCCTCGATTTGGGGGAGGGGGGGATCGCTTCCTCTCGCCCCTCTCCCCGCACCGCAGCCATCGCGGGGGGCTCTGGGAAGGGGAAGCGGAAAAAGAAAAGGACAAGGGGGGGACGAGGGGGAGTTGCTCAGTCTCAGTTTGGCGGGGGGATGTCCCCGGTGCTCACTCACCGCTGTTGGGGAGCCCGGGGAGGGGCTCAGGGGGATCTGACGAGGGCGGSCGGACGGAAGGGCTCCGGCACGGCCGCCAGTGCCGCAGCGCGCTGGTGGGRGAGGCCTCCGAATCCCCCCAGTCCGCCCAGGGCGAGCCCCCCCAAAGCCGCCCCCGGGAGGGAGCCCACCCAAAAAAAAAAGAGAGCGAGGAACAATAAGGACCCTCCCACCATCCGAGGTGGAATGGACTTGGGGGATTCGGGGGAGGGGTGTCCAGATCAGTCTGGTTTTGGGGGCACKGGGGGGGAGCACTTKGGGGAGGTTGTGGTTCGGGGGCGCTGGGGGTTTGGGGGATACACGGGGATATGGGGGCTACTACGGCGTTTGGGGGATTGGGCGATACTGTGGTGACTGCGGAGACTGTGGGATAATGGATTTCTGGGGGGAACTGGGAGATTGGGGGATACTGGGGTGTCGGGCATAATGGAGAGAATGGAGAATTGGGGGATTCTGTGGGGACTGGGGGAACTGGGGTTTACTGGGGGGATTAAGGAATACTGGAGGGACTGGGGAAACCGGGAATTGAGGGGATACTGGGCGGTACTGGAAGATGCTGGAGGGAATACTGGGAGRACTGACAGACTGGGGACACTGGGGGGTACTGGAAGCGACTGAAGAACTGGGGAGGATCGAGGATTAGTGGGGGATACCGGGAAGACGCGGGGCGCTCGGGGCTGAGCACTGGGCCCAAGACTCACTCCCCGCACTCTCGGGCCTCCCACCCCGGAGCTCCGGAACGGCCCCCGGGCTCCGCCCCGGGCCGCGCCCCCGCCGGACGCGCCCCGCGCATTCAAAGCGAGCCCCGCCCCCGTTGCCGTGGCAGCGCTGTGGCGGGAGCGCAGGCCCCGCCCCCTGGCCGCGGTCCCGGGCCCGCTCCCCAGCGCGGAGCCGCCGTGGCGGGAGCGCAGCGCGGTGAGAGCGGGGCGGGGGCGGCGGGACAACGGGCGGCTTGAGGAGAGAAAGGTGGGGATCCGGGCTAGGGGGCCACCGAGAGCACCGCGAGATCGTGGGGACCCGGAACAAAGGGCACTAGCCGCACGGCGGGGACATGGAGAGGGACATGGCGGGGAGCCGGGACAGAGCGGGCTCTGTCTGTCTCTGTCTCTGTCACTGGGGTGACACTGGGGGTCCCAGGCCCAGGGAAGTATGGGGGGCACTCGGGGAACACTGTGAGGATCAGCCTCGGAGCAGGGTGGGGGCACCAGAGGCACCAGGAAAGCCTTCAGGGTGGGCGATGACCCATCTACCTCCAGTTTATGGAGCACAGGATGACTCCTTCCCACCCCGAATTTTTGCGGCCCAGGGGTGGCCCTCTTTTTCCCCACTTTTTGGGCTGCGTGGTGACCCCTCTCTCCCAACCTTTGTGTCCCAGTGGTGACCCCACTTCCCTTGCCCCGATGGCAAGGGATGAGCGAGTGACGCTACTGGAGGTGCACCAGGCGCTCCCGGAGGAGCAATTCCAGAGCCTGAAGTTCTTGCTGGAAGGGCAAGTTCCTGCCGGGCTTCTACTCCCGGCATCGCGCCCTGAGTTGTGCCGGATCCTCCTCCAGCGCTTCCCGGGGGATTCCCTGCGTGTGACCGCCGGGATCCTGCGGCAGCTCGGCCGCCTCGACCTTATCCAGCGCTTCCAGCTGCCCCTGGAAGAGCGAATCCCAGAGGAAACTCCCGGGGAACCTAACGGGGAGGCCCCCAAGGTGCAGGGGGACGCCGCTTCAGGACCTCCTGGCGGGATTCCAGCTCCACCCATGAATTCCCGGCGCTTGACGGAGAAGGATTTGATGCAAGTCGCCCAAAGATTGGGAAAAGAGTGGCAGGAAGTAGGAATTCTGCATCTGGGGCTGGAGCGGAGCCGGCTGGAGCAGATCCAGGAGGAAAATCCTGGCAATCCCGTGCTGTGGCACTTCGAGATGCTGCGGGAGTGGCAGCGGCGGGAGCGACAGGAGGCCACAGTGTCCAAGCTCCGATCCTGCCTTCAGCATGCCCGGCTCGATCCCGGAATCCTTGATTTCCTCCAGAGCCTCCAGGGGGATTGAGGAACCCCATTTCAGGGGAAGAGGGGTCTRATATCAAATTAATGTAAAATTGGGACCATTAAATGCTGTTTTATTCCATGAGTGTGGAATTTTGGGATCTTAATTCCTGATTTAAAGATTCCAGAAGGAAGTCTAGCCTCTGCTCCACTTCCTCAGGGATGGAGGCAGCAGGTTTTGTGGTACCCTCCCAAGAGTTTTTTGGGTGCTGACAGATCCCCTCCCACACAAATTCCAACCTCTAGAGTTTCAAGAAGCCATGGGAATGTCAGGAGAGTYACAAGGCTGCTACATCCTAATCCCAGAATCCACAACCTCCTCTGGAGCTTCCAGGGGACGTGAGGGACCCCTTACACTCCAAACCCCATTTTGAGGGTGGGGTTATATCAAATTATTATCAGATCAGGACCATTAAATGCTGTTTTATTCYGTAAGTGTGGAATTTTGGGGTCATTTCCAATTGTGAGTTGTGGGGAGGAAATCAAAGCTCTGCTCCTCTTCCTCAGGAATGGGGGGCAGGTTTTGGGGTCTTTCATAGGGGTTTTTGGGAGTGCTCACAGATCCCATCCCAATTCCTGGATCTCATTCAGGAAGAAGTCCAGGTCCTGGCGGGTGACAGCAGGATTGGTGATAATCTGCCGGAAGAAGTTGACCCGGGACCCATGGGGTTGGTATCCCACCATCATGGAGCCCTTCCGGATCATCTTTTCCTTGATGGCTGGGGCCACCTAGGAAGAAACACCATTTCAAGAAGATTTTGTTTTTATTTYTGGGTGATTATTTTTGGGATTCAGAGGGCTGTTGTGGGGGGGGAATTTGGAATTCTGGTCTCACCTTTCCCAGTTTGTCCCAGAATTCCGGGGATCTGTCCTGGCCCCGCAGGCTGGGCGGGATGAACCAGAAGCAGAGGTTGATAAATTCTGGCTATGGGAAGAGGAAGAGGGAGATCATGGCCATTCACCCAATTCCCAGAATTTGATGGGGATTCAGACCTCCAGGAATTCAGCTATGTGTATTTAATTGTCTGGGATTGGAACCTGCAGGGTTTAATCCTCCAAAATGGAAACTTCCAGGATGATTTAAAACTCCAGGATTATTTAAATCTGTAGGATTTCAGATTCCAAGATTTAAATCTTCAGGGTTGCAACCTCTGGAGAATGATTTAAAACCTCCAGGATGTAAACCTCTGAGATTTCAACCCCTGGGATGATTTAAACCCCTGGAATTCCAATCTCCAGGATTTCAGACTGGGATTTAAACCTATGAGATTTGTCCTCAGGGATTTAAACCTACAAGATTTAACTTCTGGGACAATTCAAACCTCTGAAATTTCAACCTCTGTGATGGAAATCTCTGGAATTTAAACCTTGGGGATTCAAACCTTTGGGATTAATCCCCTGGAAGTTAAACCTCCAGGGTGACCTAGACCTGTGGCATTCCAATCTCCAGGACTCTTCAGGTGTCCACATCCCCCATCCCACATTCCAGCATCATCCCTACCTCCATCACCAGCTGGAATCCCTCCCTCCTCTTCACCTGCTCCAACAGATACCTGGGGGAAACAAAGGGGTGAAGCCCAGTTTGGGAGGATGGAGGGTCCCCCAGTCCCTGGGCTCACCGAGTGGCAGCGAATGCCCGTTCCACACGCCGTGCCAGCCCCCGGCTTCCCACGGCTTTCCAGAGGATCCAGAGCTTGAGGCCGTCAGCGCGGCGGCCACACTGGGGGCTCTTGTCCCCTGTGTCCAGGGACACATCGTAGAACTTGTCCTGCTGGAACAGGTAGGAGGCCCCCACACCGTGGCAGCGCTGCAGGAGTCCCTGGGAGGAGCAGGGGGCACCAGAATTAATGAGGGAGCCCGGGAACACATCCCAGGGGCAGGAATTCAGGATGAAGGGCACCTACAGAATTGTCACGGAGCAGGAATGCCGAGCACTGCAATCCCACCATCAACAGCTTGTGGGGGTTCCAGGTCACCGAGTCAGCTCTGGTGGGAGGGAACAGCAGAGTTTGGGGGGCCCTGCAGGGAAAAGGGGATCCCCAAAAACTCGGAGGGGGATGGGTGGGAGTCTTCTGGGGGACAGGGACACACCTGTGGATGCCAGCAAGGAGGTGACGGAGTTGGGGGGACAGGAGGGCACTGCCCCCCCACGCTGCCTGCAGGGAAAGGGGGATCAGCACTCACAGGGGGACCCTCGGCGCCCCCCCCGCCCGAGCCAGGGATCCCCTGAACTCACATCCACGTGCAGCCACAGCCCGTGGCGGGCACAGATGTCGGCAATGGCATCCAGCGGATCAAAGGCACCCAGGACAGTGGTGCCACTTGTGGCACACACAAAGAGGGGCTCCGAGCCCTGGGGGAAATTAGGGAGGGGTCTGGGGGTGCTGGGGGATGCAGGGGGCATGGAAGGGGGTAGAAGGCAGGGGGAGCATAGGGAATCAAAGGTGGACAGGATGGTGGCACAGAAAAAGAAGGGGCTCCATGTACTGGGTGGGGGACATTTGGGGGAGCTTTGGGAGGGGTTCGGGGGAATCTGGGAGGGTTTGAGGGGGATTTCCAAAGGATCTGAGAGGGTTTGGGGAGGATCTGGGGAGGCTTGAGGGGGATTTGGGGGATATGGGACAGAGGGACACAGAGGATTGAAGGTGCCCAGGATGGTTGCACAGACAAAGAAGGGGCTCCAAGTCCTGAGGGAGCATTTGGGCSAGCTTTGGGAACAATTTGGAAGGGATCTGGACGGGTTTTAGTTGATCTAGGAAGACTTGGGGSGAATTTGGGAGATAGGGGACAGGGGGGCAGAGGGTCAAAGGTAGCCAGGATGGTGGCACAAAAGGGGCTCCGAGCCCTGGGTGGGTGTCTGGGGGGACTTTGAGGAGGCTCARGAGGTAGGCTGGCGGGGTTGGAGGATACAGGGGGACATTGGGGGTGCAGGAAATGAGGTTTAGATGGCTTTGGGGCAGACAGGGGACTTCAAGGTGGGACAGGAGGCCTGTGGAGGTCAAGGGACATTTGGTGCATTGGAGAGTTGAAGGGACAGTGGGGGGGTATTGGAGAAGATTCAGATTATTTGGGGGGACATTGGGGAGATTTGGGGAGACATTGGGGGATGTGGGGGGTTTTGTGGACATGGGAAGGACTTTGGGAACATTGGAGAGGCATTGGGGACTTAGAGGGGGACACATGGACTTTGAGAGAGCTTTGGGAACACTGGGAAGGCTATTTGGGATATTGGGGAGGCATTGGCAAGTTTGGGGGGCTTTGGGGGCATGGGGTGGTGCAGCCTCTCCCGACCTCAGCTTTCACTCTCTGGATCTCCTTCTCCAGCTCTTCCGGAATCATCTTCCCCCTGAGGGGAAGGGACAGGGATGGAGACACAGAGAGACCCCCTGGCCTGGGGCTCCCCGGGACATCCCAGCACCTACCTCTCATCTGTCTGCACCAGGTGAACGTTGTCTGTACCAATTCCCAGGAGAGCAGCTCCTTTTAGGATGGAATAATGGCTCTGGACAGGAAAACAGGACCAAGATGGGGGGGGACACCAGGAACCAGATTTTGGGTACCATGAGGGACCAAACTTGGGGTAACCCCAGATTTTGGGTAATCTCAGGGACCAGACTTGGGATGACCCCATGGATCAGATTTTGGGGTGACCTCAGTGACCAGGTTTTGGGGTGACCCCATGGGTCAGGTTTAGGACAATCTCCAAGGATCAGCTTTGGGGTGACCCCCTCGATCAGGTTTTGTGAGTGTCCCAGGGATGAGATTTGGGGTGACCCTAGGGATCAGGTTTGGTGTGACCTCAGGGGCCACATTTGGCATGACCTCAGGGATCAGGTTTCGAGCTAACCCCAGGAATAAGGTTTGGAATGACCCCATAGATCAGAACTGGCATGACCCTGAGGATCAGATTTGGAATGATGCCAGAGACCAGGTTTGGGGGGATCTCATGGAYACAAATTGGGATGACCCTGAGGATCAGGTTTTGGGGTGACCCCAAGGCCCCCACTCCCACCTCCTGGGATGCAAACAGGCCCAGGCGAGGCAGGTCCCAGTTCCCTCTGCTCCTGCTCTCCGGGAAACGCCGGAATCGCGCCACATTCATGGCCAACATGTTGGACATAGAGCCCCCTGCCCAGGGACAGGGACCTCCGTGTCACCCCTGGGGCACCATGGACAGGCTGCCAGGGGGAGAGAGGGGAGAGGGATAACCCTGAGGAAGGATCTGGAATACCAGGAGCAAAGATCCCGTCACCGCTGCTCCACCCCACGAGCTCCCGGAGCTTGGCCAGGACCTGCTCCTCCATCAGCACCAGCACCGGGGCCACCTCGTATGTGTATCTGGAAGGGCCGAGCAGCAGTCGGAGGTTTCCCCTCCCCATGAAACCTCAGAACCCCAAACACCTTCCCCCAGAGCCTCAGCACCCCAAAGCCCTCCCACTTAGCACCCAAAACTCTCCCCCCAGAACCCCCCTCTCCATCAGCACCAGTACTGGGGGCTAGATCAGGGGAGCCAGGACAGGGTTTTGGAGGGTCCTCTCTCATTCAGGCTCCCTCACACCCCCAAAAYCTTTCCTCCAAACCTCAGCACCCCAAAATCCTCCCCCCAGCACCTCCCACTCCATCAGAACCAAGGGCTCCTCAACAGGTGGATCTGGGGGAGGGGGGTCACAGCAGGTTTCTGGGGGGGGGGGTCTCCCCACCCGCCAGCCCCCATTTGGGGGTGTTAGGGGCTCACGGGCTTGTGTTGAGGGTCTCGGTGAGGAACCGCCCAGCCAGGGCATGGTGATCCAGCCCCGAGAAAAGCTGGTTGAAGAACCGGGGGTGACCTGGGGGGACAGGGGAAGGAACATGAGGTGGTCAGGGGAGGATGTGGTGGGTACAGAGAGGTATGGGAGCAGATAGGGGGAAATAGGGGGGAACATGAGATGGTTGGGGATGGCACATGGTGGGGTGGGAGACAGGAAGATAAGAGAAGGACCTGGGAGGTTCAGAGGGGACATGGTGGGGTCATAAAGAGATTGGGGGACATGGAGACAGGGCATGGAGGGCAAAATGGGGGGTGGGAGGAAATGGGAAAATTGGGGGCCARGGGGATATAGCGGAATCAGGGGGAACACAGGAGGGACATGGAGGGACATGAGAGCATTGGGGGTGGGTAGGGAGAGAACAGAAGGGACATGAGGGGTTATGGGGGAGTTGGGGAGACATGGGAGGTTCAGGGAGTGGATGTGGGGGGGAAATGGGGGGGCAGGGGGGCAGTTGAGGGAGATATGGAAGATCAGGGCAGACATGGAGGGGGAAATGGCAGGGCAACGTTTGACACTGGGAGGCACCAGGGCCTATGCTGGGAACCACTGGGCCTGAACCAGGACCTGCTGGGCTAAAGTGGGAGATGCTGTGCCAGACTGGGAGTTTGTGCAGGGCTAAACTGGAAGGCACTGGCCCTGCCCTGGGGCTGTACTCCTGTGTACTGGGAGCGCACCAGTGCGGACGCTGAGGCGCAGCACATCCCGGCAGCGCTGCAGGAGCCGCTCCTGCCCCTCCCCGTCGCTCCGCAGCTCCAGATCCAGCAGCTCCCGCAGCTCCTGTGGCTCCTTCCAGACACACACCTGGGAATGCGCTGGGAATGACTGGGAGGGACTGGGAACTGGATCGGAAACCGCAGAGGGTATGGGCTGGGAATGGTGTTGAGCATGGGACTGGGAATGGAAACAAGACTGGGAATGGGACTGTGACTGGAACCAGGAACCAGAATGGGAMTGGGACTGGCACTGGGACTGCAAACAGAATGGGGAATGGGAATGAGAATGGGGCTGGAAGTGGGTTTGCAAATGGGACTGGAAATAGAAAAAATTGGAAATGAGAATGGGACTGCAACTGGGATTTATGCTCATTCCCAACCCCAGTCCCACTCCCAATCCTGTTCTGAGTATAAGATTGGGCATGGGAATGAGACTGGGAATGGGAACAGGATTGGGAATGGGACTGGAACTGGGATTAAGAATGGGAAGGGGACTGGGAAAGGAGGAATATTGTGACCCCCACCCACTTCCATGTCTGCTTCCAGTCACATGCCTGGAATGACTGGGAATAGGATTGGGAATGACTGGGAATGAGAATGGGATTGGGACAGGGAATGACTGGGAATAGGACAGGCAACAGGGAAGGATTGGGGACCTCACCCCCTCCCAGGGGGCGCTTTTCAGTCACACACAGTAGGTGCAGGAATGGGATTGGGATTGAGAATGGAACTGGAAATGGGACTGGGAATTGAAATGGGATGGGGTGGGATTGGGGACCCCCACCCTCCTCAGTGCTCCCGTGCCCCAACCTTCTGTGTCACGTCCGTGCTCTTCTGCACACCCTCCTCCAGCAGGATCTGGAACACTTCCTGCAGGAATTCCTCCCCGGCAGCGATGTCCAGGCCAGGATCATCCAATGGGATGCTGTCCCCAATCCCAGAGGGCTCAGCCATTGCAGGAGAACACAGGGAGACCCTGAAATGCACCGGGGGGGACCCTGGGCCTGGGATTGGCAGAAGGTGATGGGATGGGGAATCCCAGGACGAGCTTCTCCTGGAAGGAGTTAATCCTGGGATAAAGTGATCACAGGGCAAGGTTCTCCTGAGATAAGGTGGTCCCAGAATGAGGTGACTGYGGGATAAGGTGATCCCAGGATGAGCTTCTCCTTGGAATGAGGTGCTCCTAGGATAAGGTTCCCTCAGGATTAAATTCTCCTGGGATAAGGTGATTCCAGAATTATGTTATTCTGGAATGAGGTATTTCTGGGACAAGATGATCACAAAATTAGGTGTTCCCAGGATGGGTTTCTCCAGGGATCAGGCTCTCTGGACTCAGGTGCTCCCAGCTCCTCTCACCTCTGCCAGCTGGATTTTTCCGGGATCAGGTGCTGCCAGGACCAGGTTCTCCTGGGATGAGGTGATCCTGGGACCAGGTGATCCCAGAATTAGGTGCTCCCAGGAGAAGGATTTCCTGGGATCAAGCTCTCCTGGGATCAGGCTCTCCCAGCTCCTCTCTTTCCCCTCCCCAGGATGGAATTTTCCTCTGGTCACGTTGCCAAGGGGCAAGGAGCAAAGTCCAGGACTCGGGAAGGAGTCCCRGAGAGTTCTGGGGACAGGAGGCAGGGTCAGGACTGTGTCCCCGGATCTGTGGGAAGGGGGAAGAGWGGTGACCCCATATGTCCTCCCATTCCCAGTGTCCCCACAATCCATTCCCAGTGTGGTCCCCACCCATTCCCAGGATCCCAAAACCTATTCCCATTGTCCCTCCTGTCCCCAGTGTATCCCTCCCCCCACCCCTAGTGTAGCCCCATCATTCCCAGTGTGTTCTCCCACCATTGTTTGGTGTCCCTCTTGTCCCCACACCCATTCTCAGTGCTCTTTTATTCACGGTGTCCCCCCCCCAGTCCCAGTGTCCCATTTCCAGTGTCCCACTCAATTCTCAGACACCCCGGGGAGGGCCAGTACCTGCCCCAGGGGCGGGTGGGGGGGCAATTAAGGGCGGCAGAGGAAAAGGGGGGGACCGGCCCCGAAAAGGGCTCAGGGGGACACCCCAAAGGGAGCAGTCGGAGTGAAGGAGAGGGGCCCAAAGTAGGTTGTAGTAGGAGGTCCCCAAGGTTGGGTCCTCAATGGTGACAGCGGAGGGGGGAGCCGAGGGAGGACTGTCGGGTGGGAGGGTGTCGGTCCCGCCCCCGGGGGGGGCCGGGTCGGGCCGCAGTCGGTCCCCATCGCGGCGAGTCAGGGGGGACCCAGAGGATGGGTCCGTCTCCTGTGGATGGGGCAGGGAGGGTCGGGGGGWGTCTCCGAGGGTTTCAGGCCGCGCCGTTGCCACGGCAACTGCCCTCACCCACCATGGCGGCTCAGAGCTCGGGGGTCAGGCTGCCATTGTGCGCATGCGCACGGCAACCTTCACTTCCGCCCGGCGCCCAGCAGCCCCGGAAGCGGCGGCGGGGGCGGGGGCTTCCGGTTCCGGGTGGCGGCAGCGGCGGCGGGGGGGGCGGCGGGGCCGGGCTCGGGCGGTCGGAGCGCGGAGGGGCCGCGGCAGGTACGGACCGACACCCCCCGACACCCCCCGCGGCACCCCCCGGCACCCTCGGGGCCACCCAGAGCCCGCCCGGCACCTGGGGGCCGTTCCCATCGGGGATGGGGAAAGGAGAACGGGTTATGGATGGGAGGGGGATGGGGAGGGATTGGGGGGAGGTCCCTAACGAGAGAGGCGGCCCCGATCCCCGGTTTGGCCCCTCCTGGCGTGACCCTTTCCAGGCCTTTCCCCGGTTGTGACCCCTCCCCGGGACACCCCCGCTGGGACACCCCCCCGGTAACTCCCCCTGCCCTCCCTGAGATCTCCCCGATGTGACCCCCGTCCCCTCCCCGATCACCCCCGGGTGTGATTTCCCCCTGGGACCCC
>CADDXX010000970.1:113669-124581 GCA_902810485.1 Alauda arvensis | reverse complement strand
AACCCCAAATTTGGGTTCTTTGGGGGAGTGAGGGGAAATCCCAGAACCCACTCCTTCCAAACAAAGTGAGGAAGATTTACACTGGGAATATGGGGCTTTTAAATTCGGGAGGGGCCCAGAGGTGCCCCCTCTTTATCACTGGGGGGGTGGGGTGGGTCCCCAGGTGCCCTCCTTATCCCTCGAGGGGTCCCTAAGTCGGGGGGTCCCCGGGTGTCCCCACCATACCCCCACGGGTGCCCCCTTACCTCGGGGAGAGGGGGGCCCAAGGTTCCCCTCTCCCCATCAAGTCCTGTCCATGCCCCCCTCTCAAATTCACGACCCCCCCCAAAATTTCCATAACTTTATTTTGCAAAAATAGAAAAGTCCCATGTCCTCCCCCCAGCATGGGAGGGGGTGGGTGGGCTGTAAACATGGCAGGGGGGGTCCCCCAAGAAGGGGGAAGTTAGCAGGGGTGCAGCAGCAGGGAGGGGGGGGGTCCCCGATGTAAACGCAGAGGAATAAATAGGGGTGAAAGTGCAGCCCCGGGGGGGGGGTGGCACCCCTCTCTGTAGTGTAACAGGCTCCCCCTGAGGGCTCTGCACCCCCAAATTTGGGGAGGCAAATGTAGACGGAGGGCAGTTGTAGGGGGGTCAGTAAGGCCAGACCCCATCATCCAGCCAGGCTGGGGGGGTAACAGATTTRGGAGGGCAGTTGGGTCTGGGGGGACCCCCAGGATTTTGGGGTCACCCTATGGCTTGAGCCCTCACCCCAAAATGGGGAGAGGTTGTGGGGGTCACTTTGTGTCCCCTGTCTTTGGTCTCTGTAGTGTTTGGGGGGGGCAGGCACTGAAGGAGGGTAAGTTTGGGGTGTCCCTCCCTACCCCAACAGCATCAAAAAGCAGAACCCACAAGCAGCCCCCCCCCAGTATAAACGGGGTACCCCCAAACTGGGGGGGGGGTTGGATTTCCTGGGGAGGAATGGGGGTGTCCCCCCACCAAATCCACCCTGTGTCCAATAAATAAACTGTGGGAGGGGCACCCCGGGAGTGTCAGGCATTAGTTTGGGGGGGAGGGGCTGAGCCCCCAAACTCCCCCCCTCACATCCCCCCCAGTACAAGGGGGGGTGGCAGCGGGGTCTGAGGGGGCTTTAGCGTGAAGCTGAGGTTTGGGGGGGCACCCCCAGACCCCTCCAGCTTAAGGCTATAGCTTTGCTCTGTCAGTCTCTGTCCCCTTCCCCAAATTCGGGGGGTGGGGGGCACTTTGGGGAACTCCCCCTCCCCAGAGCAAAAGGCGGGGGGGGGGGCCTGGAAGGCAGCTCTGAACATCCCACCCCATTGGGGAGGGGCGTTGAAGATCCCCCCTGAGCTGGGAGGTGGTTATGGGGATTTAGGGGGGCCAGGAGGACTGTCCTGGGCGGCAGGGGGGTCTGGGGGTGGGGGGGTGCCATCCCCCTCCACCTCGGTGAAGATTTCAGGGTTCTCCAGCATCTCTCGGATCAGGGGGGGCATCGGCCCTGGGATCTCCGTGCGCAGGGTGATGGCTCGTTCCGCCCCTGGGGGAGCCAAAAATGTCAACACCCCCTGAACTTAGGGCCCCCCTCAAGGCCTTGGGCCCCTCCTGAGAGATCAAATTCCCTTCTAAAAAATAAGCTTCAACATCCCATCAAGTTTCAACACCTCCCAAAACCTTAGACCCACCCCAAGATCTTGAACAACCCCCAAAATGAGCTTCAATCACTCCAAAACCTTGATAACCCCCCRCAAGAGATTGAATTTCCCCCAGAGGCCTTGAATCCCACTCAAAATTATCTTCAACACCCTCCCAAATTTCAACAGTCTCTGCAAAAGCTTCAACACCTTCAAAATCTTGAACCTCCCCAGATCCCTTGAACACCACCTAAATGAGCTTCAAACCCCCCCTCAAAACCTTGAGCAGGGCCTTCAACTGCCCCTCCCTGAGAGCTTCAACTCCCCTGGTGCCAGGGGCAGGTTTGGGGGTGTCCTAGTGGGTTTTAGGGTCATGGGTGGGTTTGGGGGTCACCCCCTTTGGTGGTGTCTTTGAACAGCGTTTGGGAAGATCATTGTGGCTAGGGGGTTTTGGGGTGATCCCAAGGGGGCTTGGGGGCCTGTCAGGGTTGCCACCATTCGAGGGGGTCCTGGGGATGTGGGGGTTGCTCACCCTTGGTGCTAATGCCACGCAGGTCAGTGATTTTGAGCAGCATCTGGGGGAAACGCTGTGGCTGCCGYGGGCGCCGGCGCCGGGCATAGACCCGGAGAGCCTCGAGCAGCGGCTCCTGCAGCCGCTCCACGCGCCGGGGCTGCTCCAGCTCCATCCGGTCTGCCAAGAGAGGGAGAGACCACACTGTCCCCATGTCCCCACCTGCCCATCTTCTGTCCTAGAGATCCCCATGTCCCCCTCATGTCCCCACCTTCACAGTTGAGTGGCCACAACTCAGTCCCACGTCCCCCTGCCCAGCATAGCCCTGATACAACCCCATGCCCACCACGTCCCCCCGCTGTCCCCCATATCCTCACCCTGAGAGATGAGGCAGACGACACTAAACAGACTCAGTCCCATGTCCCCCACATCCCCTGGTGTCCCCCATGTCCCCACCCCCACAGATGAGGCAGATGGCACTGAGCAGCCCGGTCTCGGTGTCATCGAGCTGCAGCGGCAGAAGCTGCCCCGCGAAGGCGAACACGAGGTCGGTGAGGGGCCCAAATCCTGCGTTGTGCATCTGGGTCCGAGTCAGTGTCAGCCCATCCGAGAACGTCATCGTGTCCTGCTCCGGTGTGTAGCGAGTGCAGATCCGCAGCATCTGCAGGGCAGGGATCCCAGAATCACCAAGGGGCACCAGAATACATCCAGGCACACCAAAAGTCCATCCAGGTCTCAGCCCATCCCATCACTGTGTCCTGCTCTGGTATGTAACAGGTGCAGATCCATAGCATTTGCAGGGCAGGGACCCCAAAATCCACCAAGGATCTGCCCATCCAGGAGCATTGTCATGTCCTGTTCTGGCTCTGCCACAGGACAGACAGCACTGTTGGGGGGTTGGAGTCAGGGACACTCCAAAATAGCCTAAGGTCATCAAAAGCACCTAAGGGACCCCAAAATTTCCTGCCAAGAGATCCCCAAAATGATCCAGGCCCTCCCAGGAGACCTCCCAGCCCCTCTCCAGGACATCTGTCTGTGGGGTGGTGTGGTCAGGGCCACCATGGGCCACCCCAAGTACCTTCAAGCAGCCCCCAACCCCGCTGAGAAGCCCCTCCAACCAGGAGGCCCAGCCCTTACCAGGATGTCGAGGCAGGCAGCCTTGAGCAGAGTGATCTGGTCAGCCATGCTGAGCCCTGTGAAGCCCGGGAGCCGCTTTGCAAACTCCACGATCTTGATGATGCACTTGGTGGCCAATTCACTGAACTTGTCCCACAGCCCCAGGTCCAGCTGCACCCGGTGGTCAGCGCTTGAGTTCTGGGGGCATGGGAGAGCCCCAGCTCTGTTAGGGGAGTTGTTCAGGAGCCCCTGGGACCCCCTGGAACCTCTGGGACCTCAACTCCAGCACCCTGAACTTGGCCCAGAGCCCCAGGCCCTGCTGCATCCAGTGGTCAGGGCTCGAGTTTTGAGGGGAATGGGCTCAGTTATGGGGGTTCAGGGTGGACTGGGACTCCCTGGGACCCTGTGAGACCCCAATCTCAGTAATCCCCAGGTCCAGCTGCACCATGTGATCAGTGTTCAATTTATGGGGGACACAAGCTCAGTTATGGGGGTTCAGGACCTGCTGGGACTCCCTGGAACCTTATGTGACCCCTTCATCAATGACCCCCAGCCCCTGAACTCAACCCCAGCCCCAGGTCCAGCTGACCCCTTTACTCAGCACTTGATTTTTTSGGGACCAGGGGATGCAGAGGCCCTGGTCTGGGCTCCAGGGTTGGGGTCCCTCCCATAAGTAACCCCCCAAACATCCCCCTGTTCTCAGTCCCAGTGCACCCCCCCCGGCCCTGAACTTGTCCCCCACCTCCCCAAGTGCTCTGACTGCTCGTGTTTTGGAGGGGTCAGGAGGGAACACAGACCCAACTGTAGGTCTGAAGGTTGAGGTCACCCCCAAAGGGACCCCCAAAACCCCCTGGTGCCTCAGTCCCCATGAACATGTACCCTAGCTGCCCCCAGTGCTCATGTCTGGGGGRGATCAGGAGGAAGCAATGACCCTGCACCAGATCTGAGGGCTGGGGGGTGAGTTGGGGTCCCACCTCGGTCCCCCCAGATCCCCAGCCCTGCTTACCGTGGTGTACTTGCCCAGCTGGCCCAGAGAGGGGAAGGTCTCCTGGTGGGCTCTGCTGACCCTCCGCACCAACTCGGCCAGCTCGGGACTCAGCTCATCCCGCCCCAAATCCTCCTTCACCTCCTTCTTCCTCTTGTTCCGGTCATTCTGCACCGCTGGGGGGGTGGGATTTGGGTTTKGGGGGCATTAGTGGGCCCCCTCAGATCCCTCCCAGGTGGGGTTTCCTCACCCCTCCCCCAAAAAATCCCCCCATGGGACAGGAACATCACCACCATGAGCATCCTCAGGACCCTGGGACCCCTCAGCAAAGCTTTGGGGGGGGTCTCAATTTTAGGGGATTCCCCTGCAGGACCAAGGGGGGGACCCTCACACCCAGCAGTCCCCCCACAGCCCCAAATCCTCCCCAAATCCCTCCCAAGAACAGGAACATCCCCAGGCCAACTGAGACACCACCCAGGGCCCCTCAGTGATGTTTGGGGGGGTTCCCAACTGCGGGTCACCCCAGCCCAGACCCCCTCGCACCTTCCTTGGACATTCCGACCTGGAAGCACTTCTGGAGGCGGCAGAACTGGCACCGGTTGCGGGTGACCTTGTCGATCTGGCAGTTCCGCTCCCGGTGACACGTGTACACCATGTTCTTCTGGATGCTCCGCCGGAAAAACCCCTGGAGTGGGAAAACAGGGGGGTCGGAGGGGGCCAGGGCACCCCCAAATTGGGGGCGCCAGTATCACATCCCCAGGGATCCCACTGAGGCTCTTCAGTGCTTGGGGTGGAGCTCCCCAGTATCCCAGGGTGAGGCACAAGGCTTGGGGGGGGGGCTCCCATTTCCCCGGGGGGTTCCCATTGTCCCTGAGGGGTCCCCAGTGCCTGGGAAGCGATCCCCATCCCTCAGGAGTAGTCCCACTCACCCCACAGGGTCCATGATGTCCCTAAATGTCCCCATTACAGCTCCCAAGTGCGTGGGGAATTCCCACTCTCCCAAGGGATCCCCATTTCTTGAGTGGGTCCTCACTGCCTGCGGGGGTCCCCTTTTCTTGGAGCAGCTCCCCAGTGTCCCCAGGACCTCCTCCAAGTGCTGGGTCCCCACTTCCCCCAATACCCACCACTCTCAYCACAGTTTCCCCACTGCACACCCCCCCCAGAGTTTCCACTGTCTCAGGGGGGTCCCCTTGCCCAGAGGGGGGGTCCCCACTGTGCTCCAGACCCCCACGCACCTTGCAGCCCTCGCAGGAGCTCACTCCATAGTGGTACCCAGAGCTGCGGTCGCTGCACACGAAGCAAGGCTTGTGCACACGAGGGGGGGGCGGAGGCGAGGGGGGGCCCGTGTCCCCCAAAACCCGCCCAGGGGAGGGCTCCAGGGCTGGGGGGGCAAAAGGCAGGGGAAGTTAAACAGCCCCTCTCAAACCCTCTCCAAAGGGGCCCCAGCCCACGTCGTGGGGGTAGGGGAAACTAAAGCACGGGGGGGGGTGCCATTTTGGGGGTTCTCTCTGTCACCTCCACGGCCCTAAAACCTGAGTTGCAAAACCCCAAAACCAGGGGCTGGGGAGTGGAGGAGGGGCTGGAATCCTGAGGTGCCTCCGTGGGGGGAGGACATATCAGTGTGCTCCCTCTCACCCCCCCGACCCCTTCCCCAAACCCCAAAACCTGGAGTGGACATATCCCCAGCTTCCCCAAACCCCAAAATTCTGGAGAAGAAGGGTGCCCAGCCCCCTCAAGCCCCCCCGCGCATCGCCGGAGGGGCGACACGGGAGAGAGGGAGGAGCCCCCCCGCGCAGCCCAGGCGGCACTGGGGGAGGGGCAGCTGGTTTCAGATTTTTTTTTGGGGTGGGTTTTGTGTGTTTTGCTAAAAAAAAACCCAAAATTGCTGAAATTGAGGAAATTCCGGCCTCGAGCGGCGCGTTTGTAACCGCGGGGGAGAGAGGGAGCGGGGGGCGGGGGGCCGAGGGGACCCCGCCCACAGCGTGCCACGGGCACCCCAAAATAACCCGGGGGGCGGGGGAGGCCCCCCGCCCTAAAAACGGGGCCGAAATTGGGGACCACACTCTGGACCCGCCACGGGGACCCACCCGTCCGTACCCCAGGTTTGGGGAGGGCTGGTTGTGACCCCCCATCACTACCGGGGATTCCCCGCGGATGGTTGGGGTGGAGAGGGTGTTCATTTGGGGGGCGCGGGCACATTTGGGGGACCTCACCGTGAGTGTTTTATCTTAAGGTTTGATTTTTCAAGGGGGAGAAACTCAAATTAAAGCATACACCCCCCCAAAACACRGCACCCCGAAACCATCCGGAGGGGATACGACACTGTGGGCCCCCCCAATTTTTTGGGGCACCCTCCGCTCCAAGGCGCGGCGTCCCCTCGGGCCTTAAACTGAGATGGACGGGGCAAAGTTTCTCCTCCCAGGGTGGAATTTGGGGGGGGCCCAGGGGGTTCCCCCTCAAAACCCAGGGGGTGACGCTCCCCACGCCCTGCCGAAAAGACTCTCCCCMCCCCCCCCCACCTCCCGTTGCTCCAGAGGGGTCTTCGGGAAGTTTTGGGGCAGCCCCACAGGGGTTAAAGTGCCACATTGGCAGTGCGGGGGGGACGCGGGGGAGGGGGGGGCGGGCGCGGTCCCGACTGGAACCAGTCGGGCCGAGGAACTGGGAGGGGGGAGGACACGGGAGGGGGCAACGCATCACGGGCATAGGGGGGAATTTAGGGGGATTTGAGGGGATTTTCTCCCCTCCCACACTGTTTGTGCGCAGATTGACACGCGGAGGGCTCCTGTGAACCCCCCAAAGCCGGGTGCCTCTTTCTACCCCCACAAAGGGGTCTGCGATCTCCCGAAAAACAAGGATCAGGGCCCCTGAGCCCCTCCCAAGCAAGGACCAGGGGCCYCGAACCCCCCAAAAGGGGTCCTGTGTGGTCCATGTCCCTGTGCCCCACTGTCCCTGACCCCCCAGAAAAACGGTCCCTCTTTCTGGCTCCCAAAATGCTCCGGGACACCGCGACACCCCCAAAGCCAGGCTCCAGGTCCCTCGCTCCCCCCGCAAAGGAGCTCCACCAGCGCGGTCCCCAAGTCCCGGTGACCGCCGCAAAACGGGTCTGGGACCTTGCTCCCCCCACAAAACCGAGCCCTCACAAGCCAGGTCCCTCCTGGGGAAAATCTGGGGATGTCTCCCTGTTACACACTCGCCCCCCACCGCGCACACGCCCCACCGGCTGCCCCCTCGCATTCCCGCACACGCCCAGGTCGGTCAAGCACCCACGCGCGTCACTTCCCCCCACCCCCAGCGTCACCCCCGCGAGGTCACCCCCGGGTCACCCTCACCCCCCTTTCACGCGCGTTTACACACTCGGACACGCTCTCCACCCCAGCCCCTGGCACACCCACGCACCCACTCGCGGACACGGAGCCTCCCCCACGCCAGCACCAACCTGTCCGCTCACCGCACACTGGCACTCCCTCTCACACTCATTTACACACTCGGGTTCACACGCGGAGACCCCTCCCAACGGCCCCGAGCCCCCCTAGGCTCCCCACACCCACTCGCAAACGCGCCCCCCTCCCCCCCCCGCGCAGTCACCCCCGCGGTGCTACAACCACCGCACGCTCACGCTCATTTGCACGCACTTGCACACTCGTTTGATCACCCAGAGGGGCTCCCCGGCACCCCACGCACCCACTCGCCACACGAACAACTCCCCCACGCACCCACTCGCACTCCCTCTCACACCCATTTGCACACTCAGTTCCCAGCTGGACGCGCGTCCCAGCCCCCCCCTTCACCCCCCCACCCACTCGCGAACGCCGCCACCCCTCGGGCGCTCCCGGBCCCCCTCGCCCCCCGGGCCCCCCCCTCGGTACCTCTGCGGGCGGGGCCGCCGCAGCCGGCCGGCACCGGGACCCTGCGCAGGGCGCAGCCCCCCCGGTTCGTCACGTCGTGCAGCCGCCGCGGCGCCGCCGCCGCCTCCACGCAGCCGAACATGGCGGCCCCGGGCCGTCCCCCGGGCCCCTCGGCCCCGCCGCGATCGGTCGCGATCGGCCCCGGTCGCGATCGGCCCCGAGCGGCCCCGGAGGGTGCGGCTGCAGGGGCGGGGCCTGGCCGGGGGCGGGGCTTGAACACGCTGGGGCTGAAGCGGTGCGGGAATAGGGCGGGGCCTGAGCGAGGGGCGGGGCTTGTGTGGGAGGAGGCGAATGGGGGAAGATGGAGGGCTTGGTGGGGCGGGGTCGTTTGGCATATGAGATCAGGAATGTGGGCGGGGTTTCAATGGGCGGAGCTAATTTGGGAGTCTGACCAGCGCTGAGAGGGCGGGGCTTGGAGGGGGTGTGGCCTTTAGTGGATGGGCTGAATTCGAATGGGGCGTGGTCTCGGTGACGGGCGGGGCGCGGCCGGGATCGGGGCGGGGCCTGGAGGGGCGGGGTTTGAAAGCCTGGACTGCCTTTAAAGGGGCGTGGTCTGAGAGGGGGCGGTGCTAGTGGGCGGGGTTGAAGGGGGATTGGGCGGGGATTGGAGCAGTGGGCGGAGCCTSGGGCTCGGACACGCGGTGTCGCGTACACGCGTGTCACATGGTGGTGTATGTCCCCTCCGTGTCTCCCCCCTCCCTGAGGGCAGGGCCCGCCCSCTGTCGCCCCCCAGCTCCTCCCAATCCTCCCAGTCCCCGCGTCAACCCCTCCCGAGTCCCTCCTAATTCTACTCCGTGCACTCCCAGTCCTCATGTCACCACCCATCTCCCCAGTCCTCCCAGTTCTTCCAGTCCTTTCCAGTTCCCCTGTCACCTCCCCAGCCCTTCCCAATGCCTCCCAGTCCCCTTGTCACCCATCAATCCCTTCCAGTCGTACCAGTTCTCCCAGTCCACATCATCTCCCCGAGTTGTTCCCGGTCCCTTTCAATCCCCTTGTCGCTTCCCCCAGTGTGTCCACTGTGCACAGGTGTGTGTCGGCATGTCCAGGTGTGCCAAAGTGTATCCAGGTGTGTGTGAGCATATCCAGGTGTGCACAGGTGTGTGTGAGTGTGCGCAGGTGTGTCTGGGTGTGCCTGGGTGTGCCTGGGTGTCTCCGGGTGTGCGAGGGCTGTGCCAGCATCGCCTGCCCGACTGCATTCCTGGGGCTCTACATGAGTAACACACCTGTACACGGGATCATTGCACGGGTAACACACCTGTACACGGGATCATTGCATGTGTCACACACCTTCACACGGGATGATCMTGTGTCACTGCACATGTCACACCTTCACATGGATCACTAGTGACTGCACAGGTCACACACCTGTACATGGGATCACTGCACAGGTAACATACCGTTACACTGGACCATTGCACGTGTCACACACCTTTACAAGGGATGATCATGTGTCACTGCACATGTCACACCTTGACATGGATCACGTATCATTGCACGCCTTTACAGGTGATGATCACGTGTCACTGTACGTGTCACACACCTTTACACAGCCTCCAGCGTGCACASGCATGTCTGGGCGTGGGGACACGCGTGCGGGGTGTGTCCCTGCATGCCACACACACACGCACGTGTCCCCACGCCCTGACACGCGTGTAAACCCCCCCCTCAACCGTGCTTCAGTTTCCCGAGGGGAGGGGTTGGAATGAGGAGGGGCAGGAATGGGCTCATGGAAAAAGTTTCGGGTGGAAATTCCTCTCCCCGCCCCTCCTCCACTGCGGCTCAATGGCCCCATTGTGCAGCCCCAGCCCCGCCCCCGCCACGCTGGGACCCTCCTGTGTGTCTCCCCCAGTCCCTGGGTCCCCCCGTGTGTCCCCCCGTGCACCCCCCGTATGTCACCCCATGGCTCCCCACAGCCCCTATATCCCCATAATCCCCTGTGAGCCCCCATCGTGAACCCACCACGTCCCCCCGTGTTCCGCAGGTCCCCAACCTGTGTCCCCCCCATTAGCATCCCCCCGTAATCCCCATGCCCCCCAAGTCCCCATAGCCCTGGCTCCACCCCAACCATGTCTCCCCATGTCTTTTGGGTCCCCTGTGACCTCCACAACCGCGTGTCCCAAATGTCCCCCGTGTCTCCCCATGGCCCCCGTGTCCCTTATGCTGCCCCATGTCGCCGTAACTCCTTCTTCACCCCAATCGTGTCGCCCCGGTGTCCTCTGTCCCCTACGTCCCCTGTGCCCTACCAGGTCCCCATAATCCCTTGTCCCGAGTCGTGCTCCCCATGTCCCCTGTGCACCCCTATGTCCCCCAGATGTGTTCTCCATGTCYCCTGTCCCCAGTGTCCCCGCACATCCCCATATTCCCCATGTCCTCCACGTCCCTAGCGTCCCCCGTGTCTCCTGTGCCCCTCAAGTCCCTGTGTCCCCGCATGCCCCCAACTGTGTTTCTCATGTCCCCCGTMCCCAATTTCCTCCATGTCCGCTCCATGTCTCCCGTGTCCCCTGTGCTCTCCCATGTCCCCCGCCCCATTGTGTCCCCTGCATTCCACCCTGTCCATTGGTCCTCCCCATAACCCCCGTGTCTCCCCACACTCCATGTTCCCCACGTCCTCAGTGTTCCCGTATCCCCATGTCCTCTGCGCCCCTCTCCGTGTCCTCATGTCCCCATGTCCCGGTGTCCCTCACCCACGGGTGCCGCCACGTGCTCCCCCAGCTCGCCCCGTTTAGCCGCTTTGCCCGGTAAATCCCCGGGGCGGGGGGGGGACCGTGGGG
>CADDXX010000970.1:76390-90652 GCA_902810485.1 Alauda arvensis | reverse complement strand
AGGGAGGTTAGGGGTCACGGGGGGGTTAAGGAAGGGTTTTGGGGGTTCCGGGGGTTCCGGGGGTCTCACCACGCGCTCGCTGCGCCGCACGGGGGCCGTGTTCCGCCTCTGCAGGGGCACAGCGGGGTCTGCGGCGGCCCGAGCACCGCGGAGGGGGCAGAGTCCTGCCCCGGAGGGTTTTGGGGTCCCGAGGGGGGATTTGGGGCATTCAGGGTCCAGGGAGAATATCGGGGGTGGGGCTCCCGAGGGGGGATCTCCTGCTCGGGCGGGCTTCACCCCTTCCGTGGGGTCCTTGATCCTGCCGGAGGAGTTTGGGGGGGGGGGGTCCCGAGGGGAGTTCGGGGGGCACTGCCCGGGGATGCCTCGGAGGTTTCGGGTCGTGCCCGAGAGGTTTGGAGGTCTCGAGGGGGCTTTGAGGGGTCTCGGGTCCTGCCCGGGAGGTTTTTGGGGAAGTCGCGGCCCCCCACTCACCAGCTCAGGCGGGGGCAGCGGTTGGCACGGTGACGTCACCTGGAGGAGGACACAGGGGTCATCCCAAATGGGACCCCAGCCCCAAATGCCCCCCCCCGCCCTTGGGTGACGCTCCCGTCCCCCGCCGTACCTTGCTCTCACATCTCTTGTGGGCGGCGACTTTGCAAACTGGGGGGGGACAACGGCGACATCAGGACCCCCCCAGGGACCCCCAGGGTCCCCCCAGGGATCCCCGAGGGGCCCCAGTACCCCCCAVTCCTCCCGCTGCCCCCAGTAACCTCCCAGCATCCCCAGTAACCCCTCAATGCATCCAGTAAACGCTGCATTAAACGCCTCAGTGTCYCCAGTAACCATCCAAGTAACTCCCCAATGCTCCCAGTGCCCTCCCAGTGCCCCCAGTAACTGCCCAGTACCCCTCCACTGGCCCCAGTAACCCTGCAGTCCCGATCCCACTGCCCCCAGTAGTCGTCCCCCCCGACACCATTCCCCCATCCAGCCCCCCCAGGATGTCCCGGGGGTGTCACCTCTGCACACGAGCCCGTGGGGTCCCAGGGCGGTGCCGCAGCCCCCACAGGGCACCCCCCGGCGCAGGGTCCGCTCGCGGAACGTGTGGGGGGCTGGTGGGGACGGCCGCGGCTGGGGGGACACGGGGGGTGTCACCGCATGTCCCCCCGTGTCCTCCCCGTGTCACCCCCATGACCTCTCGCGTCACTTCTGTGTCACCGCCAGGACCCCCCGTGTCCCTCCCGTGTCCCCCCCGTGTCCCCCCCGGCCCCTCTGGCCCCCGGCCACGGACATCGAGTCCCGCAGGAAGCGGGGCCGGGACAAGCCCAGGAAATGGCCCCCCCTGGGACCACCCCGCCGTTCCCACGGAGGGGGAGGGGCGTGGGAGTGTGTGCGGGGGGAGGGGGGACAGCGGCTGGAGGTGCGGGGGGGGGGGGGCGTGGGACGGGGAGGGAGGGGCAGGGGAAAAAAGGGAAAAAGTGGGAAAATGGGGGAAAAGGGAAAGGGGAAGAGAGGGGTGAGCGTGGGAAAATATGGGGAGGGGCGGCGGAGGCGCGGGGGCGAGGGTCAGAGGCGGTTTTCCCTCCCCGGCCACCCAGCGTCACGCGTGGGGAGGGGGTGTCTGCAGCGGGCGGCGGGGGAGCCCCGCGGGGGCGCCACGGGGGGGGGGTCCCGCCGCTTCTCCCCCCCGCACCCACCCCCCCGTTCCCCACGGGGGTGGGGGTCCCCACCCCACGCGGGACCCCCACCCGCACCGGGATTTCCCCACGGTCCTACCACGTCGGGGCCATCTCGGCGGCCGAATGCGCGCAGCAGCGTCCCCACGGCTCCGGGGGGCTTCATGGGGGGCTCCGCGGGGCCTCGGGAGGTGCCAGGCGCTCCCGGGGGGCGGCTCGGGGCTCCCGCGGGTCCCGCCGGCGGCTCCGTGGCCGAAGGCGAGCGGGGAGGGGCCGTTTCCGCGAGCCCGGAGCTGCTTCCCGTGCCGGGGGGGGGACACGGACACGGGGGGGGACACGGGGGGGACGACACGGGAACGACACGTGTGGCCGCGGGGAGGGGACAGCGGGAGGATCATAGGGGAGACAAGGAGGAGACACGGGGGATGCACATAGGGGACACACGGGGCGGGCACGGGGCTGGGGGGGACACGGCGGGGACACCGGGAGGATCACAGGGGAGACAAGGAGAGGGGACACAAACACGGGGGACACACGGGGTGACACCTCCCACTGCTGACGCTGCCTCAGTTTCTCCCTCTCTCCCTTCCAGGATCCCCCAAAATTCCTCCCGAGCTCCCCCGGGACCTTCCTGGCGCTGCCCCCGCCCCCTCTTCATCCTCCTCCTCCTCCCATCGCCCTCCCCTTAACCCGGGACCCCCAAACCTCGGGGTGAAAGGGGGGGGGTTGGACCCACCCCATGGGGACTCCCAAAGTCGAGGAGAAGGGGAGGTTAGGACCCCCAAATTCGGTGGGAAAGGGGATTCTCAGCCTCTGCGACCCCTAAACTCGGGGCAGGGGATGTAGGGTTGGAGGGGCTCGGGGGACCCCACACAATCCCGGGATGGGATCCCCGCGGGAACACAGGGACCCCAGACCCCTCCCTTGGGATGCCCCTGGGGGGAGCTCATTCCAAGGGGAGGAATTGGGGGAGGGAGGGGGCGGAATTAGGGTACAGGGGGCTTTGGGGGGAGTTGGGGTGGGATGATTGAAGAGGGGGCGTTTTGGGTTGCAGGAATTGGGGTGCAAGGAGGGTTTGGGGATTTCAGGAGGGTTTTGGGGTGCAAGGCTGGTTTGGAGTGTGGGATATTGTGCGGGGGGGGGGTTTGGAGTGCAGGGAAGGAACTGGGGTTCAGGAGGGGAATTGGGGAGGGGCTTTTTGGGGTGCAGGAAGAGGATTTGGGTTTGAGGGTTTTGAGGGGCCTGATCAGGGCCCCCTCCCGGTCGGGGTTGTCAGGGTCCCCTTGTCCCGGCCCTTGGGGTTCTCCCATTCCTTGGGGTCCTCCCCCCCCCCCATCCCAGCCAGGACAGACCCCCCTTTGTGGGGCCGGAGCTGCCGCGGGGGGGGGCCCGCATTCCAGCGGTGGAGGAGGCGGGTTCCAGCATTCCAGCGGTTGGGAAGAGCCGGGAAAGAGGAAGGGCTGGGGGGGTGGGGAGGGAGGGAGGGGGGCATCCTGGGGCTCAGCGCTGTGCACGAGCCCCCTGTTTTACCGTTAATCATCGAGGACAGAGGAGGAGGAGGGATGGAAGGAAGCAAAGAAGGAAGGATCAGGATGGAAGTGAAGGAGGAACAATGAAAAAGGAGGAGGAAGATGAAGAATTAGGGATGAGGAGGAAGATGGAAAGAGGAAAGTGAAGGAGGAAGGAGAAGGAAGGATGGGAGGAAGGACAGAGGGAAGGAGGAGGAGGAAGAAGAAAAGAGGAAGAATGAGGTGGAAGGAGGAAGGGAAAGCAGGGGATGGAATGATGGAGGAAGAAGAAATAAGGAAGTGGAAGGGGGAAGGAGGAAGAGAGGATGGAAGGAAGGAGGAGGAAAAGCAGGAAGAAAAAAGGAATGAAGAAGGATGAGGAAAGAGGAAGTGGGACATAGAAGAAGGACAGAATGAGGAAAAAGGACATAAGAAGGAAGCCCAGAGAGAGGAAGGCTGATGTTGGGACAGGAATTCCCCCTGGGGAGCTTTGGGAACTGCCCCTTCGAGGGGGAGAGAAAGGCAGAAGGATCTGGGGCCTTTCCGGATATTTTTAAGCTCATTTTATTGGAGAAAACAGAACAGCCCCCAACCTGGGGGAGAACCCCAAAACTCCCCCGGGACCTCCCAGAACCTCTGGGAAGGTTCTTTTTACACATTTTTACAGCCCACCCCAAATCCCCAAATCTCGGAATATTTTGAGGTTCTGGGGTGGAAATCCAGGTTATCCTATGTAAAGGGCAGGGTTTGCATCCCAAAAATTCGGCGGGGGAATTGGGCGGACACCTGTGAGCAGGAGGATGATGAAGGTGTCCAGGGGAAATCCACATTCCAGAAGTGAGGAAAATGGGGGCCAGAGTGGGATCCCACACCCCGGAGGATTTGGGGGTGATTGGATGCCTCCCCATCCTTGTTTTGGAGGGGCTCCAGTGAGGGACGGGGTGGGAGGAAGGCCAGCTATTCCTCACCCCTTATTCCATGGTAAACACAGAGGGGGGGGCTGCTATTCCATCGAGAAAACTCCTGGAATTGCCCCTCCCACCCCATGCTGATTTTGGGGTGATTCCTGTGAGTTCAGGGTGGGGTTTTTTTGGGATTTAAGAAGCTGAGGGAATTGATGAGTTTTAGGCTTTATTTCCATCTCGCCTGGATCAAGGTTGGGATTTCTGGGAATCTCCGGAGGTTCCCGCGGTGGCTGAGCAGGAGGAGGAGGGGGAGGAAGCTTTTACTCAGCTCCTTCTTCATCATCACCTTCATCCTCCCCATCCATGGAGAGCGCGGCGTATTTGCTGGCGTGGCTGAACTGCAGGGAAAAYCAGGAAAAATTCCCAAAAATGGGATTTGAGGGGGGATAAAGATCCCCAGGGGCTCACACATCCCAAAACCAGGGGGTCAGRGACCCCAAAAGGGGCCAGAGAGATCCAAAATTGCTGGGGTGGCTGAGCTGGCAGAGCCAGGGGGGTCATTATTGAAAAAATATTCCCCAAGCCCCCAAAATCCCAAGACTTGGAAGGGATGAAGACCCCCAAGGGGGTCACGCACCCCAAAAAAGGGGGTCACAACCCATCCACCAAAAGGGGTCTCAGACTGCCCATGGCTGAACTGTGGGGGCAGGCAGGGGGAGGGGGGCAGTGAAACAAAA
Source organism: Alauda arvensis (assembly GCA_902810485.1). NCBI lineage: Eukaryota > Metazoa > Chordata > Aves > Passeriformes > Alaudidae > Alauda > Alauda arvensis. The sequence continues at coordinate 85,850 of CADDXX010000970.1, read as the reverse complement.
TTCCCAAAATACCCCGAAAAATGAGATTTGAGGGGTCAAAGTCCCCTGGGGGTTCACTCACCCCAAAGAGGGGTTGCAGCCCCCCCTGTTCACTGGATGCATGGGGGGTCAGTTACAGTGAAAATTCCCCAAAATCCCCCAAAYCCAGGATTTGAGGGGGGTCCCTCCCCCACTTTTGGGTTCCCCTGGATCCTTACGGAGGGGGGGGTCTCCTCCAGTTTCTTTGGCTCGTGCTCCTTCCGGGGGTCCCTCCTGGGGGGCAGAGGTCAGAGGTCAATTCCTGGGGAAATTCCCAGTGCCCGGGGGGGTTTCCCGGTTCCTGAGGCAGGATCTGGGGARGGAGGCTCACCTCTCAGGGTCCCCCATTCCCGCTGGGCCACGGCTACAGCTCCGGCCCTTGGAGCTGCTCTCCCGAGCCCCCTCCAGCTTCAGTTCCTCTGCTGGGAAAGGATAGGGGGGGGTCACAGCCCCCAAAACCCCCAAAACCCCCTGAGCCCCCCAAGCCCTCCTGGGCCTCTCAGCAAGGCCTTGACATTCCTGGAAACCCCCCAACCCCCTTAAGAACGCCCCCAAAAATCCCTCAATCACTCCCAGATCCCCTGATTACAACCGCACCCTGAGCCCCACAAAAGCYCCCTGAGCTCCCCCAAAATTCTCCAACACCCTCTGAACCCCCAAGTGCTCCCAAGACTTCCCCAAATCCCTATAACCTGCCGTGTGCCCTCCCAATAACTCTTTCCCATTCTCACCTCTCCTCTGGGGGGTCCTGGGGGGGCCCCCATCATCTCCAGGGGGAGAGGGGCCGGGGGGGSCCCCACTGTGGAGAGAGAAAAGAGGGGAGTGGCATCAGGGGGGTCCCTGGAATGGCCCCATTCCTAGGAATGTTGGGATAGAGCCTGGGAATGTTGGGGTGGAGCACAGGAGTACCAGAACAGGGCAAAGGGAATTCCTGGGAGTACTGGGATGGGACACTGGAATATCCCTGGGCCCTGGGAATGTCAGGATGGGGCACAGGAACACCCCTAGCCTCAGTAAAGTTGGGATCGGGTGTAAGAATGCTGGGATGGARGCCAGGAACACACCTGAGAATGGTGGGAGGGGACACAGGAAGGTTGGGATGGGCAGAAGGGCCTCCATGGACTTCAGGAGTGTTGGGATGTGCCACAGAATACTGGGATGGGGCACGGGAATATCAGGATGTGCAGCAGRAACATGCCTGGACCGGAATGTTGGGATGTGCCAGTGACTCCATGGAATGGGCYGCAGGAACATTGGGATGGGCAACAGGAACTCTGGGATGTGCCTTAGAAAGGCCAGGATGGGCGGCAGAAATGCTGGGATGCACTACAGGATCATCCCTAGGAATGTCAGGGTCCTCTTCTCCTGGCCCTTGGAAGGGGCTCCACCAGGAAAAACCAGGGACCAGCTTTGGGTTGGACAAGCCACGCCCAGGCCGCTCCTTCCAGGGACACCCACCTGGTCGGGGAGGGCTGCTCCGAGTCCGAGCTCTGGGAATTGCCGGGGGGGTTCTGGCTGCTCCTCTTCATCCAGGCATTTTCCTTGGGAGGCGGTGCTGGCATCACCTTGGGCTTCTCCTCCCGGGATTTGGGGGGCGGTGAGGGCGGCTCCTCCTCTTTTCCTAGGGGCTCATTTTCCAGGGATTTCTCGCTCTCCCTCCTCCGCGTGGCTGGGGGGACACAAATCCCTGTGGGAGCTGCTGGACACCCTGGGCCAGGATGCTCCGGCTGCCCCGGATCCCCACTCACTGCGGCCGGTGGGGCCGGAGCCCGCAGACGTGCCCGGAGGCCCCGCAGGGCCGCTCTGGGAGGATTCGCTGCCTGTCCGGGATCGCTCCTGGTTCTCCTCACTCCGCCAGCTCGGATGCCTGCCACAGTGTGCAAACAGGATCAGGGGGCTGGGAAAGGGCTGCYCCATCCCACCTTTCCCATAGGATGAGCACCATCCCACTCGAACTAGTCCCAAGGGATCATTCCCACCCATCCTACTTTTTCATAGGGTCCATTCTCTGTCCCTCCCATCCCTCTGTGGGGATCAGCCTCAAATTTCCCGTGGGATCATTTCCATCCCACCCCACCTCTCTGTGGGGATCCTTCCCTGCCTATCCCCACCTTTGCCATGGGATCACTCCCAGCCCATACCCCCTTTCCCAAGAGACCATTCCCTACCTCTCACCTTCTGGGTGGGATTGTTCTTTGCCCATTCCACCACTACCAAGTGATAATTCCTTATGCATTCCACCTTTCCCAAGAGACCATTCCTAGCCCTTCCCACCTTTCCCAAGGGATCATCCCTTCATCACCCCACTCCCTCTTTCCCAAGGCACCATTCCCACCTTTCCCGGGGCCGTCTGTCAATCCTCTTGTCATCCTCCAACTGTCGCTGGAGTTTTTCCTGCTCTTTCTGGAGCCGCTCCTCCACTTCCCGTTCCCGAGCTGCTGTATCCACAGGCTTGGCCCCCCCAAAGATGGAAGCAGCCCGGCTGGATTGGGCAGCGGGAGCTGCAGAAGTTTCCTCTTCCTTGGGAGCACTCCGGGGCTTCAGGTTGAGCTTCGGTCTCTGGGTGGGACCTAGTAACAAGCCRGGAGATCCTGGTGGGCACTGATCCCGCCTGGAACAGTGCTGGGACTGACAGGATAATCCCTGTCACATCCCACCATTCCCAAGGGATCATCCCCTTCCCCAGCCCACCTTTCCTGAGGGACCATTCCCACTCTCTTTCACTTTTCCAAGGGCAACATTTCCATCCTAGCCCAGCTTTCCTGAGGGACAATTCCTTGATGATCCTTTCCATGGGGATCCTTCCTGTCCCATCCTGCCTTTCTCAAGAGACCCTCCYAACCCCAGCCCACCTTCCCCAAGCGATCATTCCCATCACATCCCACCATTCCCAAAGGATCATTCCCATTCTATCCAACCTTTCCCAAAGSAACAGCCCCAGTCCCACCCCACCTCTGTCCTCGCGGCGGAAATCATCCCGGCCGTAATCATCCCGGGAATTCCACCGATCCATCCGGTCATCCCGCCGGTCATAACGATCCTCATAGCCACGGTAGTCATCATCGCGGCGGTATCCGCTTCCAAAGGCTCTCCGGCCGCTGCCTATTCGGGAATCGTAGCCTGGGGAAGGAGATGGATCAGTCTTAGAGTGACCCAGCATAACACAGCCCAGATTCCCAGTGATAAGTTTGGGAATTTAGGGGATTCCCAGTTACTCGCTGGTCATAGTGGGGGTGGGGTGTCACTCCCACTCTCCCTGCCCCTGAAAACCCTTGGGAATTCCCACCTCGGTCATAATCCCTGCTGCGGTCGTCGTAGCGATCCCGGCTCCCAAAGCCACGATCCATGTCCCGCCGTGGCCCGTCCCGATACCGGTCATCGTAGCGATCACGGTACCCTGGAAGTGCAATGGGGTTTTACTGGGATAGGCACACATTCCATGAGGAAGGAAGAAAATCCCAGTACTGCTCCACATGGGAGAGGAGGCCCTGATTTATCCCTACCAACTGRGAATGAGCTCAGGTGGGAATGAAGAGTTTTGGGAATGAATGAGTTTGGCTAGGAATGAGAGCTGAGAACAAATGAGGAAAGACCAAGCTCAGGGTGGGAATGAGCTCAGGTGGCTCCTAATCTCAGGCAGAGCAGCATGAGGTGCCCCTGGATCCTTGGACAATGCTGGTTCCCAGGACACAGGGGAAGGACGGAGTGCCTGGAATGCTGGGCCTGTTCCCTTCACTCACTGTCCCCAAATCCATCGTCACTGCGGCGCGGGGGGAAGTCATCGAAGGCGTCGGGAGCAGAYGGACGCGCACGCCAGTCGCTCTCGAACCGCTCGGAGTCCCGGAAGCGATCCCGGTCTCTGCCGAAGCAGCGATCGTCCCGGTCTGCAGGGACACGGACAAGGAAAGGGAAATGAAAAGGAAAGGAAGGAAACAGGGCAGGGTCAGGGCTCGGCCCTTGGCCACTCTCCCTGAATCCCTACCCTGCCCAATCTGTGTCCTCAGCTGGATGCTCACCTTTATCCTGAGCTTGATCCGCCACATCCACTCGTATCCTTCTGTTTCCTAAAGACTGGAACAACAGTGGGAAGTGAGTGCTGAGCTGGGAATTCCCTCCCCATATCCCACCTGATCCTCCCCTCTTCCAGCTGGAAGCCATTTGCCCTTTTCCCATCACTCCAGGCCCATGTCCAAATCCTTCTCCAGGTCCTTGGAGCCTCTTTAGGCCCTGGGATGTGCTCCTGGAAGCTGGGATTGGACTCACCTCTTCGCTCAGGCTCAGGGCTTGGAACAGGGAATCGATATCCTCGAATTCCGCGTATCCGAAACCTTTCAACCTCTCAGGRTTGGTGGGCTCCCGCGGGAGCCGCACAGCACTGATCTGCAAAGGGAGGGAAGGCAGGGAAGCTCCCCTCAGGACCTTGGCTTCCAAAGGGGAATGTGGAAGAGTGGTAAGATCTGGRATGGAGCGACTCATGGATATCCAAGGATTGAGGGGGTTCCTCATGCATGAGGAGGGRAGAGGGGTCCCACCCCCAAACACAGCAGAGCTTTCCACCATCTTTGGACTGAGGGATTGGGAAGAGAATTCCAGATCTGGCAGCTGCACKGGGAACAATGGGAAGGGCTGGGTATTCTCTGCAGGCTCCAACCCAGGCTCAGGGAAGCAGGAGCCATCTCAGAGCTCATCCCAGTGAAAAACCAGCCCTGGATGTGTCCAGCACAAATCCCACATGGACACAGGGTATTCCACAACATCCTTTCCCTGTCTGGAAAGGATGGAAAATCCCTCTCCCAAAGTGTGGGAGCTCCTTGCTAATTCCTGACTGGAGCCCTGGGAAGTGTCAGGAGCCACCCACATTCCTCAATGGCATCCCAGAGGGTCACAGAGTCCCCCCAGAGCATCTCTTGAATTTTCCTGGGATGGATTTTCTGATAGGAAACCTTTTGGAAAGCCAGGATTTAGCTTGGAGCAAAGAAGAATCCACAACACATCCATGGAATTATATTTAAAGGATGGCAAATGCCAAGGAAGAGGGGAAAAGGAGTAAGGAAGGCCAAGGTCAGGTGCACAGCTGGAGAGGGAAGAGCGGGATTGGTTCAAATGGGAATAAACCTGGTTTTCCCCAATTTGGGATTAATATTCCTGTTGTTTTCAACACCTCTGTGTGATCCAAGAACTTCCTGATGCTGTGTTCTTTCTACCTGCAAGCAAGCCAGCTGCCCTGCCCTACCCCCCAGTCTAACCGCCACCTAATTCCACAGGGAAACCCTCCACTGGAGGCTCCTCAATCCCACTGGAGGAGCGGGAACGGCAGATCCATGCCTGGGGAATTAAGGGATTCTCTCAGGATCAACTACAGACAACCACATCCCAGGAAGATGCCCCATGGCAATGGATGAAGGCATCCAATGGAGAGAGAGAGAGCCATATCCTGGGTTCCCACCCTCTGGAATGGCACTCACATTGAGCCCTCGGAAGAAATCCTTGATGGACTCTTCCGTGACATCGTAGGGCAGGTTTCCCAGGAATGCCGTGTACGGGGGGGATTTGGGGAGGCGGCTTCTGTCGATGTTGGGCTCGCGGGCGGCGCGCGGGGCCGTGGGAAGGATGGAGCGGTCGATCGGAGGCGCCCGGTAAACGTCGTCATCATTGCTGTGCCACGTGGTGGAGACTGCGGAGAAACACGGGATGTGGRCACAGACACACCCAGCCCGAGCCCACCGGGGCCATTCAGAGCTGACTGTGGCAACTGGAGCCAGCAAATCCCAAAACCCACCCAGGATGGAGGCAGCTGGAGGCAATGGGAAGAAACYGGAGGGAACTGGAGTCCAGCAGAGCAATGGCAACTGCTGGCAGCATTGCTAAAGCCATGGAAAAGGTGCCCTGAAGCCATCCAGAGCAGCCAAGGCAGGGATAGACACTCCCATGGGATGGCTTTCCAGGATTCATTCCTGCTTGGATTCCAGCCTGGCTCAGTGGGAAGTTCTGGCGAATCTGGTCCCCAAAACCCTCAATGCCCCATTCCAGCTCCCCCTGRGTCTCATCCCTAAGGAAAACTTGCATGGCTCTCCCAGCTTCATTATTCCCCCAAAAGGAACAGCTAGTGGYTTTTTTTCTAGTTGTGGGTGCTACTGGCAAGTAGGAATGCCTATCCTGGAGCTGGGAATGCCAACCTGGAAGGCAGGAATTATGTCCCAGGAGCTGGGAATGCTGACCCAGAGCAGGGAATGACAGTCTGGGAGTTGGGAATGCCCTCCATGATCCAGGAACACCCCTCTGGAAGCAAGGGAATGTTGCAGGAATCCTGATTCAGGAATGCCAGTCTGGGAGCTGGGAATGCCAATGTCACTGCTCAGAATGGGGCCCAGGGATTGAGAATGCTGTTCCAGCTCTGGGAGTGCTGCTCCAAGGACTGGGAGTGCCAATCCCAGACCTTGGAAATGCTACTCTGGGGGCTAGGAATGCTATCCTGGCTCCAGAAATGCTGCTCTGGGGGCTGGGAATGCCATTCCAGGAGTCAGGAATGCCAAGCTCACCTTCCAAGTCGTCGGTCTCGTCGGCCCAGCTCACAGGTTTGGGGATGTAGGTGGGGCCCCCCCCGCCCCCCCCATCCTCCGCCAGGAAATCCGTGAGCGTCAGTGTCTTCCCCTTCTTTGGCTTCTTCTTTGCTGCTGCTGCAGGAGCAACCGGAGACACGGATCAGAGCAGGAATGGGAGTGGGGAGAATCAGCCAGGGAATGGATGGGAATGAGAGAAGCAATGGGTGGGAATGAGAGGAAGTGAGAGGGAATGCGAATGGGGTCAGAACGGCAATGGTGGGAATGGGAGCGGAAATGGGCAGGAATGAGAGCTGGGACAGGTGGGAATGAGAGCAGGAATGGGTCAGAAAAAGAGTGGGAATGGGAGGCAATGAATGGGAATAGGTGGAATGAGAGCAGGGACAGGAACAGGGCAGGSACAGAGGGGACTGGGGACACTGGGGTGGACACGAGGAGCTGACAGAATGGAACATGRAGCACCAGGATATGGGACACAGGATACTGGGATGGGACAGAGGACACCAGGATGGGACATGAGCTGGGATGGGACACTGTGATGGGACAAGAACCACCAGGACCCGACACTGGGAKTGGACTGAGAGGTGACATGAGGTGCCCAGATAGGACATGAGGCACTGGGAAGGGACRGGAGATGCTGTAATGGGACACTGGAATAGGACATGGGATGCCAAGAGGTGACAGGAGCCACCAGGACGGGACACAAGGCCTTGGGATGGAGCACAAGGTGACAGGATGGGACACAAGATGGGACAAGAACCACTGGGAAGGGACATGAGACAGGACAGGAGGAGCCAGGAGGAAACAATACAGGAGCACACGGAGCACCAGGATGGGACAGGAGGCCCTGGGATTGGACACAAGGTGACAGATGGGACATGTGACAATGAGGATGGGATGGGATGAACTGGGATGGCACAGGAACCACTAGGAYGGGACATGAGGTGCCAGGAGGGGACATGAGATGGGACACAAGGCACCAGGATGAGACAGGAAGTGCTGGGATGGAACACAGAGCACGAGGATGGTACAGGAGGTGGGACAGGAGGAGTCAAGAGGAGACAGGAGGTGTCAGGATGGGACACAAGGAGCTGAGAAGGGACAGGAGCCACCAGGATGTGACACCAGTCACCAGGATGGGACATGAGGTGTCAGGATGGGGCACAAAGTGACAGGATGGGACATGAGATGGGACACGGGGTACAGAGATGGGACAGAAGGCACTGGGATGGGCCACAGGATGGAACACGAGGCATCTGGGTGGGATATGGAACAAGGTGCTGGGATAGGCCATGAAGGCATCAGGGTGGGACAGGAGCCACTGGGATGGGACAGAAGGAACCAGGAAGGGACACGAGGAACTGGGATGGGACAGGAGGCAGCACAGAAGGAGCCAGGAGGGGACAGGAAGTGATCGGATGGGACACAAAATGGGACAAGGGGCACTGGGATGGGACAGGAGCCACTGGGACAGGACACTGGGATGGGATATGAGGAGCTGGACATGAGGACCTGGGATAGGGAGAGGAGACACCGGGGCGGGATGAGGCTCTGGACTAGAACATGGGACAACAAGATTGGACAGGAACCACTGGGAGGGGACACACAAGGGGACAGGAGACACTGAGCTATCCCCAGTCCCCTTTATTCACTATTCCCACCAGGAAAACTGTCCCCATCCCACCCCCTGTGGGGACACACCCAGGCACATGCTGTAACCCTCCTGGAAAACCGGGATATTTCCTGGAAGGCGGGTTTTGAGTCACAATTCCCCCAATCTTCCCTCCTTCCAGGAAGAACTGCTGCCCTCATGTGGCTCTGCTGCTGGATCTGGGACCTTTCCCAGCAAAAAGCTGCATTTTCCAGGAAAAATCCCTCTGGGTGGAGCCGGAGGGGGTCTTGGAGCCCCAGAGAAATGGTGGATTCCCCTCCTTCCCCCATCAGGATTTGGGGAGGTCAATTGTACTCCAACGGGAAGGCAAGCTGATGGGTCTTTTGGATATGAAAGAGAAAGGCTTGTAAAAACATTCCTCTCTGTTTTTTAAGGAGAGATAATGAATTTTTGGATGGTCAGAGCTCCGACCAGAGAGCCGAACCTTAATTAATTAATCAACTAAAGGGCTTCTACAAAAATAAAAAGGATGGAGGTGGGATGCTGGGATTGCTCACGTAATTGCCAGGAAATGTGTTATTCCRTGGAAAACCAGCATGGAGAGTACCACCACCAGTGCTTTCCCGTGGGAATTGGGAGGCCGTGGTGGTGGTAYGTGAAACCACTGGGATGGCTCCATCTTCACTCAATCCCTCCCTTCCTTCCTCACCATGGATTGATTTCTGGGAAGCGTGGGGCTGTTCTGGGAATCCTACAGGAATCCCWGCCTGAGATCCGGAAGCCCCAAGATCCTCAGAGCTGCCCCAGGATGACCCGACCTCCCCCAGGAAACCAGCCGGGACACCCCTGGGAATGTGGGAAGCACCCGAGGCTCAGGGAAAGCTGGGCAGGAATGGATGCAGGTGGGAAACACCGAACCTTGGGATGGGGGGCACCTTCCAGCCCCTCCGTGCTCATCCTGGTACCGGGACCCCCTCTCCCGCTCTAAGGAGACCCGGGGATCCTGGGAGATGCTGACGGATCGGGAATGGAGGGGGGGAAWCGGAATGGGACAGGGGGGATTCTGGCGTGTCTCCCCACCCCGGCACCGACGCCTGGAGGGGCTGGGAGGGGTCATATCGCGCTCCGCCTCCCCCGTTACTAACCCCAAGGAGCCTCAAGGGCACCGCGGGCCTGGGAAGGGGCTCCCGGTGCAGCCCCCGAGGGCAGATGTGTGTGTGCGTGGAGGGCTGATCCCACCTCGCCCCCAAAATCCCGGTACCGAGGCCCC
>CADDXX010000970.1:59924-75870 GCA_902810485.1 Alauda arvensis | reverse complement strand
GGTTCGGTTTTCCCGCCGCTTCCCCCGGTTTTCCCGCCACCGCCTTCCCCCCAGCTCCATCACCGGGAGCGGCGGTCCCCGGAGCAGGCCCGGAGCCGCCATCGGTGCCCCCATCAGTGCCCACGGAGCCCCGTGCGGGCCGGCGGGGCCCGGGCCCGCAGCGCAGCGCTCACCTGGGGCCGCCATGTTGGGACGAGGCAGAGAAGGCAAAGGACCCGGATGGCGGCGTCACGTGACCACGAGCGTCGCGCCCTGTCAGGGGGVGGGGCAAAGCTCGGGGGCGTGGTCTGGGACTGGGGCGGAGCCTGGGGCGGGAGGGTTCAACGGGGCGGAGGGGGCGGGGCCCTCGGGACCGCGCCGGGACCCTCCCCCCGGGACCCCCGGCAAGCGGGACCCCCCCACCGGGATCCCCGGCAAGCGGATCCCTCCCGCCGGGACCCCCGGCAAGCGGAAGTCTCCCACCGGGACCCCCGGCAAACGGATCCCTCCCACCGGGACCCCCGGCAAGCGGGACACCCCCGCCGGGATGCCCGGCAAGCGGGACCCCCGGGCACTGATACCCCAGGGCACGGGCCGGCACCGACAGCCCCGGGCACCGGCACCCAAGGCAGCACGGACTGCTCGGAACTCCCGGGCACCGATAACTCCGGGCAGTGACAACCGAGGTTCCCCAATACCGTCAGTCCCCGGACCCCAAGACATTGGGACCCCTGGGCACTGACACCCTCAGGCACCTGCACCGGGATCCCCGGGTACCGACCCCCGAGGAACACCCTACACCGGGATTCCGGGCACGAGGATCCCGGCGATCCCGAGCACCGCACCGCGACCCCCGGGTAGCCCAGTGGGACCCCCGCTCCCGCGAACCCCCGGGAGCGACTCAGGACGKGACGGCGAGCCCGGAGCTCGGAGGTGACTCTGGGACCGGCAGGGACGGGGATGTTTTGGGGTCCTCCCAGCTGGTTCTGGGAGGTCGATGCCCCCAGGGACCTCGACAAYGGGCGGGGGACGAAAGGAGTGTCCCGAGGGTGCATGGGTGACCGGGGATCGGTATGGGGATGGTGACAAGGAGGGGGTACAGGAATCCATTCCTCCCCTGACAGCCCTCCACACCYCCTACCCCACTTTCTCCCCCGTCTCAGCCCCGTGTCCCCACCCCCGTTTCCCCCCTGGAAGGACACACCAACACATCCCATCTCTCATTCATGGGATTCACCACTTTATTAAGATCTGGAGTGGCTCAGGCCCCCCCCCCCCCAGGTTTTGGGGGCCGGGGATTCCCCGTGACCCCCTCAGTACGTGCGGACCTTCACCTCCCTGGTCTCTGTGACCACGCGCTGGGTGGTCCCTGTCCCTGCCGTGGTGGCCGTGGTCTCCTTGTCCAGGGCATCCCTCAAGCTGCAAGGAGGGGTGGTTAGGGSTGGGGGCACCGGGGGGTCTCCTCCCCATGCCGGTAGTGTCCCCCTCAGTGTCACTCAACAGGTGATGGAGATRGAATGTCTGGGGGATGGGCTGGGGTGTTCCAACACCCTGGAGATTGTCCCCTCTGGGTGTCCACACTGTCCCCTGGACAATATCCCAAAATATTGTAACTGCAGGGATCTGGACACTTGGACACCTGGGGTTCAGCCCCTCTGATGTCGCCATTGTCCCCATCTCCAGACCATCCTGAAGGACGGAGCTGGGATACATGATTTCCTGGGATATATGATTTCCTGGGATCATCCCCCCCTGGATGTCACTGCTGTCCCCTGGCTGTCCCCAAAATCTTGTAACTGGTGGGACCTGGACACCTCATCACAGGAGGAGTGACACCGCCCTGGGTGTCACTGCTGTCCCCTCCCCATGGCAGGGACGGCACTTGGACACTCCATTTCTGGAATTATCCCTTCCCAGCCCACATCCTCCCCTCCTTGTCTCCATTTTCCCCTCACCTCAACTTCCACCCCACCTGAACCCCCCTGTACCTGGATTTTCTCCCACCTGGACCCTCCACCTARATTTCCCCCCCAAGCCTGAACTTGCCCCCCAAACTTCCTCACCTGAGCTCTCTCTGCTTACCTTCCCCCAAATCTGAACCTCCCCCCCTCACCTGAACCCCTGTAGCTGAATGCTCCCCCAATTTGAACTTCCACACCCTGTACCTGGCTTCTTTCTCCTCCTCACCTGAACAGCCCGTATCTGAACTACACCCCCAAATTCCCCCCTCACCTGAATTTCTTCCCTCTTCACCAAACTCGTCCCTGAACCCTCTCGTACCTGAACTTCACCTGAACTCCCCCCGAACTACTCTTGTTCACCTGAACTCCTCCCACCTTCCCGACCCAAACTTCCTCACTCACCTGAACTCACCCCCGCCTCCGTACCYGAAATTCCACTCCGGCAGTACCTGAATTCCTTTTCCCCCAACCCGAACCATCCCCCCCCCTACCTGATCCTCTCCCCAGTCCCCTCTGCTCACCTGAAGCCGTCGCCGCCCTCCAGCAGCTGCCGATACGTCGCAATCTCGGCCTCGAGCCGGTCCTTGAGGCCGAGCAGCTCCCGGTGCTGCTCGTTCTGCCGCTGGAGCTGTGCCCGCACGTCCCGCAGCTCCGCCTCAGCCGCGCTCACCTGGAGCTGCACCTGTGCCAGGAGAGCCCCGGCCCGGGCCTCGGCGTCGGCCAGCGCTGCCTCCAGACCTGCGTTCTGGAGGGATTGGGGGAGGTTAAGGGGGTTTTGGGCAGGTTCACCTTGGTCTGAGCCTCAGCCTCGACTATGGGAGTCTTTAAATCCGCGTTCTGGGGTGTTCGAAGGGGAAATAGGGGGTTTTGGGGGAGTCAGTACCCTTAAAATGGGGGGTTGGAGGATCTGCACCACAAAAAWGGGGAGGGAGGAGTCATCTCGGGCTCAGCACTGCTGCCTCCAGACCTGCTTTCTGGGGGGACTTGGGGGTTTTGTGGGGGTTCACCCCAAAAACTGGGGGTTCACCCTGAGCTTTGGTCAATGCAGCCCCCAAACCTGTGTTCTAGGGAGATCAGGGGAGAATTAGGGAGTCCTGTGGGGGTTCACCCTGGCCCGACCCTCAGCCTCAGGCAGCRCTGCTGCCAACCCCAAGTACTGGGGGATTCGGAAGGTTTAGGGGGTGGGGGGTTGGGACCTCAGAAATGGCCTTTGGGGAGCTGGAGTTATGGGTTGGGGGTTGGAAGGGTTTAAGGGCTCTTGGATTAAGGGGCTGTGGATTGAGGGATTTGGGGGGATTGGGGTTTTTTGGGGAGTTTGGGGGATTTTAGGGTACCTGGTTGAGCAGGGCCTCGAGGTCAATCTCGAGGGTCTGCAGTGAGCGACGCAGGGCCCCAACAGTGCCTCGTGCTGTGTCCAGGTCCTTTGTGCTCTGTGTCACCTCCAGGGTGGTCTCCGTGATCTGGGAGGGAAAGGAGGGGTCTGGGGGAGCCCGGGGACACCCTTGGGGTCTGGGGGGCAGCAGCCTTAGTTCCACCCACCATGGACACCCCAAGTCCTGGAGGGGATGTGGGTGTTGAGACCATCTCAAGAGGAGCCAGACTCAGGCATGTGGATCCTACATCATAGGGGTCCCCTAGAAGGGGCTCCAAACTTGGACCCCCTTGGACAGAGGCCATCCCAAAATGTTCTCAAGATTGGACCASGAACCTCCCGGAGCTGTTCACCCCAGAAGTCTCCCTGAAAACATCCCGAATCTCCACCCAGGACTCTCCTGGAACTGCCACTCCTCCATCTCCCCTTTGTGGGTCCTCTTTGGCCCCTMCAATGCCAGCCTGCAGACACCCCCCAAAAAGTGTTTGCCTCTTGTTTAGGACCCTCAGGTSACCGCCCACTGGGGACGCCCTTACGGAGCATCACTGGGGACCTTTGGGTGTGGACTGGAGGGGTTTGGTACCCAAATCCCACCTCCTCAGCTTCTCCAACTCCTCGAGGGATTTTAAGACCAGGGCATTGTCTTATATCCACAGCTCCCCYAGGACCATTTCAGGGGCTGTTTTGGGGCGGGATTTGGGTTTTTTGGGTTCCCCACCTGCTGGCCCCACTGCTTCTCCAGGTCCTCCAGGTTCTTCTGGGCCAGGGCATCATACTGAGCCCGCAGCTCACCCAGGACCTTCCCTAAATCCTGCGACCGCGGTGCATCCACCTCCACCGTCAGCGCTGACTGTGAGACCTGCGCCCGCAGGTTCTGCACTTCCTGGGGGCAGAGGGGGTCAGTTTGGGGTCCCACAGCCTGCCCCCCCCCCCCCCCCCCCCCCCCCCCCAAGCCCCCTGGACCCACCTGGTCGTGGTCCTTGCGCAGCAGGATCAGCTCCTCGCGCAGGGCCTCGATGTCCCCCTCGAGCTGCAGCCGTGCCATGTTGGTGTCATCCAAGACCTTGCGCAGCCCCGCGATGTCGCCGTCCACCGACAGGCGGATGGCCAGCTCTGCCTCGAATCTGGCAACAGGGTCAGAGCAGGGCCAGAGCCAGGATAGGACACAGAGCTGAGGCAGCCTTACGCCCCTTCATAAYTTTGTCCTTGTCCTCAGCCCTGTTTCTGGCCCCGATGTATCCTTGTCCCCCACACCCATCATCAGCCCCATTCCCATCCCCAGCACAGCACAGCCTTTTCCTCRTCCTTGCTCAATCCCCATGATCCTCAGCCCCATTTCCATCCCCAACACACCCTTCTCTCAATCCCTGTTCCATCTCCATTCCATTCCCATCATTCTCATCCTAAGTCTCATATCTATCCTCATTCTCATCCCCATTCTTATCCTCATTTCCATCTCCATTTCCCTTCACATCYTCAGCTCCATTTTCAATCCCATCTCCTTGTCCCACCCTCATCCTCATTCCATCTCCAGCCCCACCTGACCTCATCCCATTGCTCTCTCCATCCATGTTCTTATCCCTGTCTCATCCCCTCTGCCACCTCCACTCATCCCATCTTTGTCCCTGCCCCCATCATCATTCCCATCCTTTTCCTTGTCCTCATTCCCATCTTCATTCCCTGTTCCTGTCCCTATTCCTCTCATCCTCTTCCTCATCCTCATCTCCAATCTTGTCCCATCCCTGTCTCCATCCATGTTACTATTCCTGTCCCATCCCAATTCTCACCTACAGCTGTCCCCATCCCTGTCCTTTTCCCTGTCCCTATCCAGTTTCCCATCCCCATTCCCACGCCTGTTTCCATCTTTGACATTGCCCTCATCCTGATTTCCATCCTTAGCCCATCCCTGTCCCTGTCCACATCTGATCTCCATTCCTGCTATTACCATCCTTGTCCTTGTTGTGTACATCCCTGTCCCATCTCCAGCCCCATCCTTATCTGTCTCCACCCCTGTACCCACCTCCTTCCCACTCATCCCCACTCAGTCTCCATCCCATCCCCATCCCCATCCATTTCCACCCTAGTCCTAGTCCTAATCCTAGTCCTAGTTCTAGTCCTACTCCTGTTTCCATGCTTGTCTCCATCCCATCTTGCTCCCCATCCTTATCCCCATTCCCATCCCCACTCCTGTTCCCATTCCTTTTTCCATCCCTGTCCCCATCTTGTCTCTATCCCCATCCTCACCCTCATCCCCACTTCATCTGCATCTCCATTCCTACCCAATCCCACCCCTACTCCCATTTCCATTCCCATCTTGTTTCCAACTCCATTTCCACCTYTATCCCCATTCCCACTCAATGCCCATTCCCACCCCTATTCCCACCCCATCTGCACCCTCTTTTCCATCATATTCCCACCCCCATTTCCATCCCCATTCCCACTCCATCCTCATTCCTATGTCACCAGCCATGTTCTCATCCCCATTATTCCCAGTATTCCCARTATTCCCAGTATCTCGCCCTCACTTGACCCGGAAGTCATCGGCCGCCAGCCGGGCGTTGTCGATCTGCAGCACCGTCCGTGCATTCTCCACCGTGCTCTCCAGGATCTGGGGTGGGGACACGAGGACACACATGGATACAGGGGACACATGGGATATATGCAGATATAGGGACATGTAGGCACAGATGGACACATGGACATGGGGACATGGACACRAGTGGGCACAGGGATATGGGCACTCATGAGGGGGGGACGTGGAGGGACACGGGTGGACACGCACAGTCAYGGAGACACACGGACACAGGTGAACACATCGATGTGGGGGGGACAGGTGAGTGGAACACATGGACACGTGGACACAGGGACGGCAGGGACACAGGGACACGTGTCACCGTCACCGTGGCAAGATGACTTCCCCGGCCCCCCTTCCCCGCAGAGCCTCGCCCCGGAAAAGTGCCGATAACCCGGGGTGGGGGCGGGGCGGGGGGGGGCCCTGGGTGTCGGGGGGGTGTGAAGGGTGCCGCTCACCTTGAGGAGGCTCCAGGAGGGGCTTTGGGGGGGCTCATTTACCCAAAAATCGGGTAAAAACCGGAGGGGGGCTCCTTCGACATTGCCCCACCCCAGTGGCCTCAGTCTCGTCCCTTCGCCCCACGCAAAAAGAGCCCCGGAGGGAGGAAGCCCTCCCCGCGCCCCCCTCCAGTTAATGTTTAACCCCAACCCCCGCTCCGCGCCCCCACCTTGTCCCGTAGCTCCTCGATCAGCTCCCATTGGGGGCTCCAGTCATGGGCGCTGGGCCCCTTTTGGGCCATAAACTCCCGGATTTGCGTCTCCAGGCGCCGGTTCTCCCGCTCCAGGCTCCGCACCTGCTCCAGGTACGTGGCCAGGCGGTCGTTGAGGTCCTGCATCGCCTCCTTCTCGTTGGCCACGGCTCCGGAGCCCCCCAGGAAGACACTGCCCCCCAGGCCGGCCCCATAACCGGCCCCATAGCCGGCCCCAAAGGCCCCCCCGGCGCTGCTCAGGGTGCGGGTGACGGAGATGCGGGACCCCGCGCCCCCCGCCCCCGCGTACACGCTGGCGGCGCTGCCCAGCGGGGCGAAGCGGCGGCCGGGGGCGATCCCAGGGGTCCCGAGGGTCCCGATCCCGCCGGAGCGGACGGAGCTGGAATAGACGGTGCGGCGGGAGAAGCTCATGGGGACGGTGACACGACGGCCGGGAGCCCGAGAGTTGCACGGACGGACGCACGGATGGAATTCCGGGCGGGAATTCTGGCCGGGATTTATAGCCGGGAGCGGCCCCGCGGCACCTCCCCACGGCCTCGCTGTCGGGAAGGTGCGGCTGGAGCCGGCCCAGGGCTTTGTTCTGTGGGGATCGGCTCCACAGCTGGGGGTGGGGGGGACAGGGAAGGGGATCGACCCCAAAACTTGGGCAGTGAGGTGAGAAGGAAAAGAATCAGCCCCAAAACTCGTGGGATGTGGGGCACAGTCTGACCCAGAATTGGGGAGTGCAGGGCAGGGGGAAGGGAATCAACCCCAAAACTTGTGGGGTGCGGGGTGGGTGGAAAGGGGTATGACCCAGAACTGTGGGATGGGGGGCAGAGGGAAAGGAATCAGCCCCAAAACTTGTGGGGTGAGGGTTGGAAGGATGAGATTGACCCCATAATGGTGGGGTGAGGGATGAAGGAGAGGGGCTCGGCCCCAGAACTGTGGGATGTGGGGCAGGGTCGGGATCAGCCCCACACATTTTTGGGTCCCCATAGCTAGCCCCACATCACCCTACTGACCTTCGCACTGCTGCAGCCCCTGCCTGACCCGAGACCTCCTGTTTTACCCTACTACTGCACCATTTCACTCAGTTTTGCCCTGTTTCACCCTGTTCATGTCCTGTTTACTCATTTTTGCCCACTCTTGCCCCATTTTTGCCATTTCTCATTTTCCCATTTCCCCTATTCCTGCCTCTTTTTGCTCCATTTTGCTCCATTTATGCCAAATCTTCCCGTTTTGCTGTTTTGCCCCAATTTGCCCTGCCTTACCTCATTACTGTCCCATTTTACCCATTTTAACCTATTTTGGAATTTTATCCCATTCTTGTCCCACTTTAACTCTTTTTGCCCGATCTTGCCCTGTTTTGCCCCATTCTTGTCCCATTTATCCCTTTTTGCCCGATTTCCCCATCTCTGTCCAATTTTGCCGGTTTCCCCCCATTTTTTGCCATTTCTCCTCAATTTGCCCCACTCCTTCCCCTTTTTCTCCCATTTCCCTTTTCCCCCACGTTTTTCTCTGCTTTGCCCCATTCCTTTCCCTTGCCCATTCCCTCCGTTTTGCCTCATTCCTCCCCAATTTTCCCCCACTTATGACCTATTTTATCCCGTTCTGCCCCGTCTTCCCCCCCTTTTTCTCCCCTTTCGCTGTCTTTTTCCCCATTTTCCCCACGGGGTCCCCGAGGTGCCAGACCCGAGGGTCCCAGGGGGTCCCTCCCGGGGTCCAGCGGCCTCGTCCCTCTTTGGGGACCCCCTGGGACCCCCTGAAGGGTGAGGGGGGAGGGGCGGGGGTGTCGGGGCTGCTCCCACCCTGGGCCTTATCGGGAACATTCCGGGCGTTCCCGGTGGGTGACGTTTCCCACCCGTGTCCCCCGCCCCTGCCATGTTCCCCCTCCCGGCTYCCCCCGTGTCTCCCGATCCCCAAACATCCCCCATGTCGCGGTGTTCCCTCCCCTGTCCCCCCGTTGTGTCCCTCCCGTGTCACCTGGTATCCCCCCGTGTCCCCTCCAGTCCCCCCATCCCCCAAACGTCCCCCATGCCTCCATCCCCCCATCACTTCAGGTCTCCCCCGTGTTCCCCCCGTGCCTCAGTGTCCCCAGCTGATGGCTAAGGTTTAGGGTGGTCCCCGCTGCTCCTTGGGGGGACTCGGTGGTCTTGGGAGGGCTGGGGGAGTGTCCTGCAGGGTCTGGGACGCACCCTACCCACCCCCACCCCCCCCGGCTTCGAGGGTTATCTCTGGAAATTCCTTCCTGATAAGACGGGCGGGATTTAGGGAGGGAGCTGGAGATGGTGGGAGCCTCGCGGGGTGGGGGGAGGAGGCAGAGGDGGGAGCAGATCGTGTCCCCTCCCGGGCGGCGCAGATTTGGGGGGGCTTTGAGACCCTCCCTGTGCGGCTGGGTTGCTCAACTTTACGTGACCCCCCCCTCTCCCTCCCCTGGTGGAATCCGGATGAGGAAGAGGAAGGGGAAGAGGAAGGGGAAGGGGAAGGGAGGAAGGGAGGGAGGGAGATACTACGCCAGTGCTCAGCTGGAGGCAAACTCCCTGGAACCCTCTAGATGCCAAATCCCAGGTCCTGACTCCTGGGTGCCCCTCCCTCCCCGTGCCCAGCGTGTGCCGCCCTCGTGCCGGGCAAGTCTGGGCTGGAGCGGCCAACGGAGCCACCACTGCACACACAGGCACCTGTTAAACCCACCTGCACACGCCTGAACCTGCTTGAACACACCTGAACTCACATCCATCCATCCATCCATCCATCCATCCATCCATCCATCCATCCATCCATCCATCCCATGCCTTTTTGGGGATGTTTTCCCTATTTTGCTGCTGCGTTTGGTACTGAGGACAGGCCCTGGTGAGGCCTGGGGCCACATTTGGATGATGCAGCTGGAGTCCCATGTTGTGACTCAGATTTGGGGACAGGGACTGGGGTCAGGGGTTGGGGAACATGGAGCTGGAGACAAAGACTAGGGATCAGGGGTTGGGGACACAGGGCTTGGGACAGGGTTTCGGGTTTTGGGATTGGGGAACAGTTTAGGGACCAAGGTTTGGGATGTTATTTGGAGAGAGGGCAGGGGATGGAGGGCTGGGGTCAGGGCTTGGGGTCTTGGATCTGGGGACATGGGCTGAGGACACAGARTGGGGGACAGGGACTGGGAACACAGTTTGGTGGCCCACCAAACTATGGGGTCAGGGACAGGGGACATGGGGATRTAAGCTGGGGACAGGGGCTGGGGTCAGGGATTGGGGACATGCCATGGGGACATAGTTTGAGATTCCAGGATGGGGACATGGGCAAGGACAAAGACTGGGGGACAGGGACTGGGGACATTGGCTGGGGAAATARTTTGGGGTCACAGACTGGCGATGTGGTGCTGAGGATACAGACTGGGGGACACGGGGTGGTGACATTGGTCCGGAGACCCAGACTGGGGGACAAGCTGGGGACACGGGTTTGGTCAGGGGTTGGGGACTGAGACTGAGGGGACCCAGACTGGTGTGGGAGGTTRGGGGCCCGAACTGGGTGGACAGGACTTGGTGATGCGGTGACGGGCACTCAGATTGAGAGACCCAGGTGAGGGGACAGGGCTGGGGACACTCCCTGAGGACACTCGGTGGGTTTCCTCCTCCGGGAGGGGGCGCGGAGGGGGTGGGAGGCACCGTGATCGGCATTTTGGGGTAAGACCACCCCCGCGCCCCCAGCCCGTCCCGATCCCGGCGGGTCCCGGTGACCCCGCGGATCCCACGTCCCGAAGGGGTTAAAGCTCCGGTCCCTCCCCTCGCTTCTCCTCCCCCGGCTCTGGGATAAACCCGGTAACCAACCCGGGAACCAACACCGGGAACGCGCCCGGAACCCGCCTGGCCGCTCCGCCCGGCCCGGCCCGTCCTGCCCCGACCCGTCCGGCCGGTCCTGCCGGGGCTGTCGGAGCCTTCCTGCCCCGAGCGTGGCCTTCGGCCTCGTCCTCCTCAGCCTTCTCCAGCCTCTTCCAACCTGCTCCAGCCGTCCTCATCCTGCTGAGCCTCTTCAGCCTTTTCCAGCCGTCCTCAGCCTCCTCCAGTCGTCCTTGTCCTCCTCAGCTGAGGACCTTCTCCAACCCTCTTCCATACTTCCTCCAATCTCCTCATCCTCCTTCTAACCTTCTCCATTCTCCCTGCAGCCTCCTCCAGCCCTCCCCGACCTTCCTCATCCACTTGCCAAACTCTTTCCAAACTCCCTCCTACCTCCTTTCCCAATTTCCAGCCTCCTCCCAATCTTCTCCAGCTTCTTCGTTCCCCAGCCGATCTCCTTTCCCACCTCGCAAACGCTTCCCAAGCTCTCTCCAGCCTCTTTTCCCACGTTCCCCTCTCCTCCCGCGCCGATGTCGGTCTCCATCCCCCGGCAGCCGCTCCGGAGCAGCTCGGCCGTTCCGGGACGCTCCTTCTCGTCCCGTTCCTTCACGGCGGGCCCGGCGCTGAGGATGAGCACGGCCCCGGCSCTCGGCCCTTACGGGGGGCTCCGTGGCGGCTCCGGGGGTCTCTCGTGGGTGCCGGGGTCGGGTGGGGGGATCACGGCTGTCACCATCAACCGGAGTCTCCTGGCGCCGCTGGACGTGGCCGTGGATCCCGAGCTGCAGGAGCTGCGCCGGGAGGAGAAGGAGCAGATCAAGACCCTCAACGATAAATTCGCCGCCTTCATCGACAAGGTGGAACTGGGGGGGGGACCACCCCGGGGACTGGCTTCTGGGACTTCCTGGGGCACCTGGGACATCTTGGGACACCTGGGGACATTGAGACCCTACTTGGGACCTCCTAAACAGCTTTGGGGACTTCCTGTACCCTTGGGGACATTGAGACCTTCTCTGGGACCCCCTAAGTCTCAGCTGGCACATCCCGAGCACCTTTGGGGACCTCCTGAGACCCCTGGGAACAGTTAGAAACCCTTCAGAGACCCCRTGGATCAGCTGGGACCTTCTGAGACCCTCGGAGACATTGACACCCCCCTTGGGGACACCCTTACCCCCTCCTGATTCCCCCCAAGGACACGCAGACTCCAGCTTGCCCCAGGACCCCAAATCTTCCCCCTGCCCCCACAGTTCCACTTCCTGCCCCCTCCAGCCCAACCCATTCCCCTGAGGGTGATTTGGGGGTAATTTTGGGGTGCTGACTCCCTTTCCCCCCTTTCCCCCCAGGCGTGATTTGGGGGTGCAGGTGAGTTTGGAGTGATTTTGAGATATGGGAGTGCCCCTGACCCTGCTTTCCTCCAAGTGTGATTTTGGGATGTGGGAGTATTTTTTTGTTGATTTTGGTATGTGTGGGAGTTATTTTAGAGTAATTTGGGGGGGGGGTGGGGGTGACTTTGGGGTGATTCTGGGGTGTGGGAGTGCACCTGATCCCCTTTCCCCCGGGTGTGATTTTGTGGTGATTTTGGCTGGTTTTGGGGTGCCGTTCCCCACCCGCAGGTGCGGTTCCTGGAGCAGCAGAACAAACTCCTGGAGACCAAGTGGGGGCTGCTGCGGGCGCAGCCCCCTCCCCGCAGCAGCCTGGGGGGGCTCCTCGAGGGCTACGCGGGGACCCTGCGGCGGCAGCTGGAGGGACTCGGGCAGGAGCGGCAGCGGCTGCGCACGGAGCTCGGCCACGTCCGGGGGCTCGTCGAGGAGTTCAAGGCCAAGTCAGTGTCCCTGCGTGTCCCCCAAATCCCCCGGGTATCCCCATGTGTTCTCCCCAGACCCCTCCACAAYCCCCCAATACCACCTTGTAGCCCCCCTGGGGCTACACCCGCTGCTGACCCCACCTGAGCCACGCCTGCAGCCTCCTGGAGGAATGTCTGTGTCCCCGAATTTTCCCCACAAACCCGTGTCCCCATCCTGTGTGCCCTCACCCCCATGTCCCTTCATCCCTGTGTGCACTGTCCCCATGGCCCTTGATGTCCCTGCCACGTCCCTGTGTTTTCCTATATCCTCATGTCCCCACACCCCTGGTCTAAGTCCTCTCTGTGTCCCCACATCCTCCCATCGCCTTGTCCCTTTGTCCCCATCCCCACCTCCCCATGTCCTCCCATCCCCTTGTGTCCCTATATCCTCCTGTCCCCATGTTCCCATGTCACCCATCCTCATATCCCTCCCTGTCCCAATGTCCCCACATACCCATGTCCCCCCTGTTGCCATGTCCCCATCCCTACTGTCATCATGCCCTCGTCCCCATGTCCCCCATTCCCATATTCCCATGTTACCCCATTCCCATGTCTCTCATCCTCAAGGGCCCACATCCCCCCAAGTCCCACACCCGTATTCCCCCTGTCCCCATTTCTCCATGTGCCCCTGTCACCCCCCATCTTTGTGTCCCCCTGCCCAGGTATGAGGAGGAGATCAACCACCGCACAGAGAAGGAGAACGAGTTTGTCCTGCTCAAAAAGGTGAGGGAAGCCCGACACTGAGAGAGGACCCTGGCACGGGGGGAGTCCCTGAGACCAAGGGGTTGCTGGGGGGTCCCTGGGGGTGCTGGGAACAGGGGGGTGACAGAGGTGTTCCCACAGGATGTGGATGAAGCTTACATGTGCAAGGTGGAGCTGGAATCACGCCTGGAGAGCTTGACGGACGAGATAAACTTCCTGCGGCAGCTCTATGAGGAGGTTTGGGGCTGCCCYGGATTTGGGGGCGCCTGGGATTTGGGGTGCCCGGATTCAGGGGGTGCCCCCCGCTAAACCACGCCCCCTGTGTGTGCAGGAGCTGGAGGAGCTGCGGGCACAGGTGTCGGACACGGCCGTGGTGGTGTCCATGGACAACAGCCGCCAACTGGACATGGCCGGGGTGCTGGCGGACGTGCGCGCGCAGTACGAGGACATTGCTGGCCGCAGCCGTGCCGAGGCCGAAGGCCTCTACCAGGTCAAGGTCAGGAGAGCACCCCCTGCTGTCCCCTAAGCCTTCCTCCTCCTCTTCTTCCTCCTCCCTGCTCCCCAAACCTTCATCTTCCTCCTCTCTTCTTCCTCCTTGCCACTCCTTTCTCCCCCTGCCTGCTCTGATCCTCTTCCCTGCTCACCCATCCTTCCTCCTCACTGCTTCCTGAGCCTTCCTCCTCTCTGACTCAGCTTTCTTCTCCTCCCTGACACTTCCTCCTCCTTCCTTGCTCCCTAAACCTCTCTCCTCCTC
This sequence comes from Alauda arvensis, assembly GCA_902810485.1. Lineage (NCBI taxonomy): Eukaryota > Metazoa > Chordata > Aves > Passeriformes > Alaudidae > Alauda > Alauda arvensis. The sequence continues at coordinate 62,178 of CADDXX010000970.1, read as the reverse complement.
TTCCACACCCTGAGCCTTCATCCTCCTCCCTGCCCCATTCTCTTCCTTCTTCTTAATTCTCCTCCTCCCTGCCCTAAGCCTTCCTCCTCCTCCTTGCTTCTCAAGTTTTCATCTTCCTTGCTCCTCAATCCTATTCCTTCCTGCTTCCTGAAACTTTCTTCTCCTCCTCCCTGCCCCAAATCCTTCCTCCTCCTCCTCCTTCTCCTCCTCTTTCTCCTCTTCCTCTGCCTTCCTCCTTGCCCTGGAGGATGCTTCGTGGGAGAAATTCTGGTTTGAAACCCAGCTGGAGCTGCCACATCCCAGCCTGGAGCATCCCCCCCAGCATAGGCTCATCCCAGTCCTGGGGTGCCGCGGGGCAGGGAGGGGCCCCCATCTCCATTCCTGGTGAAGATCCCAGTGCCAGTACTTCCCAGGCTCTTTCATCTCCCGTTTTGGGGTGATGGTGGAAAGTGGGAGGCTTCATTCCACTGGGATCCCAGATTCAAGCCCAACCAGACCCACCACATCCCAGTTGGATCATCCCTCCCAGCATTGCTGCATCCTGGCTCTTTGCTCTGAATGTTTGGGGAGCTGGTAGAGAAGTGAGGTTCCCCCCTCCGCATCCCACCAAGACCCTGACTTCCAAACCAGACCCATGGCATCCCAACGGATCATCCCAACTGGAGCATCCCTCCTGCCATGGCCATATCCAGCTCTTTCCTTCCCAGTTTTGGTGTGCTGGGGAAGAAAGGGATCCCTTCATGTCCATCCCCCTGCAATCCCAGATCCCAGCTGGAGCATCCTCCTTGACACAGGCAATTCCCAGCTCTTCCATCCCAAATTTTGGAGTGCTGGGGGAAAATAGAGTCCCCCCAGTCTCCATTCCCCCAGGTTCCCAGTTCCAAACCCAGCTGGACCCACCAAATTACAACTGGAGCTACCACATCCCTGTCAGAGCATCCCTCCTGCCTCCACTGCATCCCAGCTCTTCCCTCGCAATTTTTGGGATGCTGGTGGAAAAAGGGGGTCCCCCATCTCCATCCCCCCAAGATCCCAGCCCCAAACCCAACTGAACCTACCACATTCCACCCTGGACTATCCCTCCAAGTTTGGCCACATCCCAGCTTTTKCCTCCTGATTTTGGGGTGCTGGTGGACTTGAGGGATGCCCCACATTTTCCCCCCACCCCYGTCTGGTGTCTCCAGTATGAAGAACTGAAGACAGCAGCTGGGAAGCAGGGGGATGACTTGCGCCAGACCCGGAACCAGATCCAGGAGCTGAACCGGCGGATCCAGCGGATCCAGGCAGAGATTGAGGCTCTGAAAAATCAGGTTTGGGGTCCAACCTGGATGGAAATTTGCCTGTCCCTCCCGCACACATCCCCTGGAAACCCCCCCACTGTATTTCCCCCACCTTGGGATCTTGTCTGGGAAATGGGAGGAGAGAGCAATGGCTCAGAGATGGGGTGGATTTTGGGGGGCTGGGAATACTGGGGGAATAGGGGGTGAGGGATAGTGGGATATGAGGGATACTGGGTAGTGGGGAGTACTGSGACACTGGGTATAGTGGAACATGGAGACACTGAGGGGGGTGAGGGATATTGGGAAACTGGGGATGTTGGGTCATGGGGACACTGGTCCAGGGGGATCCTGGGCTCAGTGTCCTGTCCTGCAGCGCTCTGGGCTGGAGGCAGCAGTGGCAGAGGCTGAGGAGCGCGGGGAGCTGGCACTGAAGGATGCYCGGGCCAAGCTGGGGGGGCTGGAGGGGGCCCTGACCCAGGCCAAGCAGGACCTGGCCCGGCAGCTCCGGGAATACCAGGAGCTCATGAACGTCAAGCTGGCCCTGGACATCGAGATCGCGACCTACAGGAAGCTGCTGGAGGGCGAGGAGAGCAGGTGGGAAGCTCCAATCCCAAATCTCAGATCCCACATCCCATATACTGCATCCCACATCCCATAACCTCTGAGCATCCATATCTCACACCTGGTGTCCTGTGCTCCATCCCATMCCTCATGGGCACCCATACACCATGCCCTTCATTCTGGATACCATGAACATCCCGTATTCTATGTCCCACATCCTGCAAGTATCCCATATTCCATGGGCATCTCACATTCCATACCCCATATCCCATGGTATCCCATATCCCACGGACATTCCATGTCCCATGTCTCATATCCCATGAACATCCCAAATACTCCACCTTGACCAAGTCCCTTATTCCTCTCCCCCCAAAAACAATGGGTTTGCAGGACCCCTTCCAACCCCCCCCCCC
>CADDXX010000970.1:29614-55107 GCA_902810485.1 Alauda arvensis | reverse complement strand
CCTGACCCAGCTCATCCCACGGGTGGGGCTGTGACTCACCCACCCTGTGGGGCCTCACTTTGAGGACCCCAGGTTTGGGGGAGTCCCTGCGCCTTTTGGGGCATTGAGAGGGATCCGGGAGGGGGGAATGAGGTCCCTTTGGGTCCCTTTTGGGGGCGGAGTGAGGGGTTTGGGGGGCTGAGCCCATGCGAGCTGCTGCAGTAAATGGGCGTCCTCCGGTGTCTGGGGATGGGGTCGAACTCAAGGTGTTTGGGTTTTCACAGGTTTGGAGGGTCCCTGCTCCTTTTAGGGTCACCTGGGTTCCTCTTGGGATGGGGGAAGGGGTTTGGGGGTGCTGAACCATTGGGGGGTACCTGAACCCCCGTTTCCACCACTGAGGGTCTGTCCAAGCTCARCCCCCCCAAATCCACCTCCCGAATAAGCTTCGTCACCTCAAACCCGCCTCCCCATGGAGGGGATCCCAAAAATCTGGTGGCTGAGACAGACACTTCCTGCCCTCCAAATTTTCCTGGGTCAGGGAGCCCTAAACCCCCATTTCTCTCTTTGTGGGATCCCCCCARTCTCAGCCCGCCACAAATCCACCTACTGAATGGGCTCCTTCCCCCCAAAACCCAGCTCCCCGTGGAGGGGACCCTCAAAATCGAGGAGCTCAGGTGGGCACCTCCTCACACAGGTGTGTCCAGGATGTTTATGGGGGGTGTCTGCTCCATAGCACGGTGTCCTTGCCTCGTACTGGGGGCTGGTCCCTCAGCCGCCACCTGGGTGGAGTTTTGGGGTGCAGTGACAAGCCAGGGCCTGTCGRGGCAATTAACTCCCGTAATTAGCGTCGGGAGGAGCCGCCCAAACTCTTGGTACTTTCACACGCACACCCCTGCACTCCTCCCCTCCCAGCACCCCAAACCTCCTCCCCCTCCCGAACATCCCCCACAGCTCCCTGAGACTCTGCACCCCCAGACCCAGCACATTTTGAGTCAGTGTTGCCGTTTTAATTGGGATGAGATGTGCAGTGACCCCCGGAGTTGGGGTGCCCCCAGGAAGGGGGACTGGGGGAGGTGGGGTGGCTTGGGATGTGGTCTTGTTTTTGGGAGCCTGGTTGGACTTTGGGGCACATTCTGGCCCTCTAGAGGGTGTTCTGGATTTGGGATTCCAAGGGATTSGGGAGGGAGGGATGGAGGGAGGGAGAAGGATGGATATAGGGATACCCTGGGATGTAGCCCACCTGTTTCCCACCCCAGGCATTTGGGGAGGAGGTGATGCTGCACCTGGGATGCCTACTGGGCCCCACCCCACAACTGGTTTTCCCTCAAAAACATGGGATSCCCCCACTTTAAGCACCCACCCCGACCCTTTTAACACTGAATTAACCCCATTTTGGTGTCCTTGATGCCCCCTGTGTGTGAAGAAACAGGGGCTCCTGGGTGTTCAGTGGGTTGTTATTCCTATGGGATATTTACATGGATTCCCATGGGACCACAGCCCTACCCCTGCTTGGGCCCACTCCCTGTGACCCCCCCAGAAGTGTCCTCACCCCCTCATGGGGATCCTGTGTGGGCTGTCAAGTCCAAGTGGGTCCTCCTTCCTGGAGCTGCCTCCCTGATGATCCCTAATCCTCATTGCCTGGGATCTGTTTCCCTGTGCTGGGGCTGGGATGAACTTTCTTTGCGGTTGGGCACGAYGCAGGGTCCCATCCCTGGGCAGTGGGACAGCAGGAGAGGTGACACCAATGGCATCACAACAGTAATGAGAGTCAACCAGCTCCTGGGGCATGTAAATCCTGGGATCAGGGATGCTATGAGCTCCATGCCTCCAGCTCTGCTCCTGCCATGAATCCTGGGGTGCCTGGGGCTCTCAGCAGTCCCAGGGATCCGCCCGTCTTCTGCAATACCTGCTTTGATCTCCTGGGGACCCACCTTGTTGTTCCAGCTGTCACCATTCCTGCTCCCAGCCCTGCAATTTCCCGGGTCGGTGGCTGCCAAAGGAGCAGCCAGGAGTTTCCGGATCTGAGGTTTTCCCAGTTGAACCCAGTCCCAGGGCAGTTTTGGGGTGAAAAGGGCTGTATTTGGGCTCTGCTTCTGCTGCACATTTCCCTGGTTGGGACTCCTGGGCACCCTGCTCCCTTGGGATACACCAGGAAGCTGGGTGCTGGATGGGAGATGATGGTCAGGTTTGGGTGGGTGATGGTGGCTGGTGTTGGGTGGTGGCAGTGGCCAAGACTGAGCAGAGAATGGTGTCAAAAGCTGGGTGGGTGATGGTGGGCARCACTGAGTGGGGAGTGGCCCTCCACACTAGGGTGGATGGGTGACAGTGTGTTAGGTGGGTGACGGTGGCCAGCACTGGGTGAACGATGGTGGCCAACTGGTTGGGTGACAGTGGCCAACCTTGTGCCCTGGGCTTTGCTCCTGATGCATTCCCTTCCAGCAARTGCTGGAGCATCCAAGACGCTCCCCCCTTGGAGTTCAGGAGGGATTTGGGAACCGACCCTGTGTCCCAATGAGATGTCTCCACCCCTGGGTGGCAGGGCGGGGCAGGGCTTTGCTGGCCCAGCAGCTGCTTGGGCAAGTGTTGGGCTGGCCAGAGGCCAGCGGCTGGGCCAGGAGCTGGTGCTGGAGCCACCCTGGGAACTCCTGGCAGGAATGCTCTCCACCCGGGCTCCGACAGGTTCATTCAGTTTTGGGGCAGCTCTGCCGGTTGCGTAAGGTCAAGAGATGCAGCCGCCACCTCCTTCCCTCGGTTCAAACCACTTCTCATCTCCAGATGGAAAATTGGGGAACCCCGGAGGGTGGGAGAGCRTTTCCAGGTGGGAATTGGGGCATGCACTGTCCAAGCGGAACATCAACTTCCCTGTTCCCTGCCCTGCAAATCCCTTGGGGTTGAGAATCCTGGAGCTTCAGGAATCCCTGATGAGATTCAGGAGGAAACACTGGGACATGCACCCAGACCTAGACTTATATATTTTCAGAGAAAAAAAAAGCCAGGGGTGAACAGTCTCGAAGCTGAAACTGGTTCCACAAGCCTCTCCCGATGAACGGGATAATCCAGAGCTGGATTTTATTGGCAGTGTGGAGTTGGGGGGAAGTTTTGGGCMTTTTTATTTGTTTTAATGGTGGGATAAACCGGGATCCTCAAAGGACGCAGCTCAACACCTCATTTAAATAGAAATTTAAAGCAATTAAGCAATTAAATTTTGTTGTTTTAACAATGGGGTAGGCTAGGAGTGTCTTTGCTGAGTACCATGTGCTGTGGAGGCACTGGAGACCCACAGGGACCCTCAGGAAACAGCCCAAAATCCCTGGAAGGTTCCTCAAAGGAGGGATGTGATCCCCTTCCAAAGTTGTGGGGCAGAGAACAGTCTTGACCCTGCTGGGGTGTGGCCCAGCACAGGTATATTGGGATATTTCTGTCTCTGCAAATCCCAGTGTGTCCCGCCCAGCTCAACCCATCACTCAGAGGAATCCAGAATGACTTCAAAACCCTTTCAGAAGTCTTAAGAAGGTTTTAAAATCATCTTTATTGACATAAAAGTGSTTTTAGAGCCCTGCCAAACGCTAATGCTCCTAGTTGTGAAACACTTTGGWCAACCCACGTCACCCCTCCTCGGAGCAGGAGGTTGAAACTGAGTGCATCTGTGGGTGTGCCTGGGAGCCTGGGTTTTTGTTGGAATTCAGTGAACCCAGTCCCTGGTGTCAGGCAGAAAATGACAGATTTAGCTAAAACAAGGGTTTCCCTTGAGGGCGTGATGCATCAGAGAGTTCACGGGGCTTTGTGATGAGTGATGGCTGCAGCCCAGGGAATTTGRGTTGGAGTTTGGCTCCAACACCAACAATACTTTTGTTTTTCTTTGCTCTCTGGGGAGTGTTTGCCAGCAGGTCATGGTTGTGGCAAAGTGAGGAGGGCGTCCTATCAAACCCGAAAACAATGAAGAGAATGAAACAACCCCAAAAAAATGACATCTCCACTCCCCCCTGGCACCGACCAACTCCCTGAGCCCAATAAAAAGGGGGCACCCAGCGGCTGCTCCCACAGGACTTGGCTCCTCTCACCTCCCAAGCTCCAGCCTCAGCCCTTTGCTCAGAATTTTGGGTAGCCTTCACCATGTCTCGCCAGTCCTGCGCTCTTGGCAAGGGGTTCAGCTCCCGCTCTGTGTCTTTTGGGGGCAGGAACAAGGTCACGTTCGGCTCCATGCCCCGTGGAGGATGCCGGGGATCGGGTGGCAGCGGCAGCTTTAGCAGCAGGAGCCTCTATTCCCTGGGGGGCAGTAAAAGCACATCTCTGGGAGGATTTGCGGGGGCTGGTGGTGTCTGCMGAGGCTTTGGTGGGCAAGGAGGCTTCGGTTTTGGGGCCGGAGCAGGATTTGGGGGTGGCTGTGGTGCAGGTGGCTTTGGTGGAGGCCTCAGCAGTGGCTTTGGTGGCTTTGGTGGAGGATTCGATGGCGGGATGGGGAGCCAGGGCTTCCCCCCGTGCCCCCCGGGTGGCATCAAGGAGGTGACCATCAACCAGAGCCTGCTGGCCCCCCTCAATCTGGAGATTGACCCCGAGATCCAGAAGGTTCGGACGCAGGAGCGGGAGGAGATCAAGCAACTCAACRACAAATTCGCCTCCTTCATCGACAAGGTTTGGAGGGGCTTCACTCCAGCATCAGCTCTGGAGGGTGGGAATGACTGGGAGATGCTCATCCAGTGGTACCCRGACCTGGGAGTTGCCCAAATCACCGTAAACTGAAGGTGTTTGGGGCTGTTTTTAGGGAGAAAATGGGCTATTTTTAGAGGAACATCGGGCTACTTTGATAAAATTTTTTGGGCATTTGGGACTATTTTTAATGGGATTTTGGGTGCTTTAGGCTACTTTTAAGGAGAAGATGTCATTTTGGATGACCTGGGCTATTTTAAAGGAGAAGGTGGGATTTTGGGGGGAATATTTCTAAGGAGATGTTGGGATTTGGGGTGTTTCAGGCTATTTTTAAGAAGAAGATGGGATATGTAGTGATTGAGGCCATTTTTAAGGAGGTGATTGGACTTTTTGGATGTTTTGGTCTATTTTTAAGATGTTGGGATTTTTTTTGGCTCTTTTGAACAATAAGATGCCAAACCCATCACTGTGCTTCTCCTGTTGGGAGGCTCCAAAATTGGGAAGGGGATGTGACCCCCTTTTGCCCACTCATCCCATCCCAGTTCCATAGGATTGGGGAGTTATCACACATTAAATGGGAATAAAATATGGAAAACACATGGGGAAAAAAAAAGTCAGTAAAAAGATGGGATTTTGAAAGAAGAATCTGACTTCCCCCACCCGTTTAGGTCCGGTTCCTGGAGCAACAGAACCGAGTCCTGGAGACSAAGTGGAAGCTGCTGCAGGAACAGGGTGGTGTAGGAACGGGGGGCAGGAACCTGGACCCTTTCTTTGAGACCTACATCAGTGGGCTGAGGAAGCAGCTGGATTGTCTCTCCAGTGAGAAGCTCCAGCTGGAGACGGAGCTGAAGAGTTTCCAGGACATGGTGGAGGACTTCAAGACAAAGTAGGTTGTTTGGGGTGTCTGGTGGCAAATAAACAGAGAGAAAAACTCACTTCAGACAGCACCACCCCCCAAAAATATTGATAATAATTGTCAACAATTATTTTTTTTTCTAATGGTTAGAAAACGTTAAAATGTTTTGGGGAAAGTGAGTTTGGATGAAAAGTGGTGCTTTTTTTTCAAGGTATTTCTCAACTTTTCTCAGGTTTTCTCAATATACTGCTTGAATTGTGCTTCTTCCTGAAGGAGGATCCTCCACTCTTTGTCTTCCTAAAGAAGGAATTCCTTAAGAATCAGTGACATTATGATTTAATGAATTAATCACTTGCTAAATCAAACTCTAATTTCCTTATGGATTTCCTCACGATTCCTCCACGTAATATCATTCAGGATTTGAGGGTTTCTGTGGAAGGTTGACATGAAGTGAAAAAAAGAAAGGAAAACTAAAAATTACTTTCCTGCTGTTATTTATTAGAATATATAATATATTTTAGTCTATCAATAGGACCATAAAATGTGTCCAGTTGGAAAAAGTAGAACAAAGACTGGAGAAATGAAYTGAGGAATTACAAAAGACAGTGGGCAAGGAAGTCTGGGAATCATCGGAATCCACAAGACCCGGAATCAACCAGAGGTTGCTGGGTGAAAATTGACTTTATATTTGGAGATGACCATCTGGAAAATTTGGGTCCATTTGGGATTCTAGGGTGTCCTGTGCAGGGCCAGGAGCTGAACTTGATGATCCCTGTAAGTCCCTCCCAAATCAGGGGATTCCATGATACCTGTGAGGAGCTGAAGGTTCTTGGATCTCGTAGAAGGAACTTGGAGCGGCTGCAAGTACCAGGACTCATTTTATAGCAGAGCCAGAATTCCTCTTTCCAGGCTTTCCTCGCCCAGGCACTGCAGATGCAGGAGCCAGGGCTTGTCCTGAAAGGCGAAATGCAATTCCCTGTCCATAAATCTCCCTCGTGGCAGATTTATTTTTGCCGAGTTTATGAGTCTGAGGCCAACAATGCTCATTAGTCTGAGCCGGAGCCAAAGCAAGCAGCCAGATTCCATCTCCCTCCTTCCATTCACAGGTACGAGGAGGAGATAAACAAAAGGACGGCAGCTGAGAACGAATTTGTGCTCCTGAAGAAGGTCAAGTCCTTGGTTTTTACCTGAAGGGACTCCAGGAGAACTGGAGAGGGGCTTTGGGTAATGGCTGGAGTGGCAGCAGGAGGAGGAGGAATGGCTTCCCACTGCCAGAGGGCAAGGATAGATGGGATATTGGGAAGAAATTCCTCCCTGTGAAGGTGGGGAGGCCCTGGAATGGATTTCYCAGGGAAGYTGTGGYTGCCCCTGGATCYCTGGAAGTGTCCAAGGCCAGGCTGGATGGGACTTGGAGCAGCCTGGGAGAGTGGAAGGTGTCCCTGCCAATGGAAGGGGGTGGAATTGCATTTGACNTGGAAGTGTCCAAGGCCAGGCTGGATGGGACTTGGAGCAGCCTGGGAGAGTGGAAGGTGTCCCTGCCAATGGAAGGGGGTGGAATTGCATTTGACCAGATCATTCCATGATCCCATGAAATTTTAGATTAATGGGTGAGTGCTGGGCAGGTTTTCTCATCCCATCTCTGCTGCAGGATGTGGATGGAGTCTACATGACCAAGGTGGAGCTCCAGGGAAAACTGGATTCTCTGTCAGATGAGATCAACTTCCTCAAGTGTCTGTACGAGGCAGTGAGTATTCCAGGGGCACCGGGATGGGGGAGGGTTATGGCACCRTAAGGAAGCTCTGGAAGGGCTAAATCCGTGTTGGTGTCACTCGCAGGAGCTGTGCCAGATGCAGAAGACTGTGTCTGACACCTCGGTGGTGCTGACCATGGACAACAACCGGAGCCTGGACCTGGACAGCATCATCGCCGAGGTGAAGGCGCAGTACGAGGAGATCGCCAACCGCAGCCGGCTGGAGGCCGAGTCCTGGTACCGGTGCAAGGTGAGGGTGGCAGACACTGCTGGGGTTCTCCAGACTCTAAGGGAGTGGGAGAGCTACTGGTGGCAGCTCAGGCCACGGCAAGATCTGGAATGTTGCTGGTGCTGGTCCATGCAGAGTGGACCTGGCACAGACTTGCTCTCCTTGGCTTCTCTGTGGTGATGCGGAGCAGCTGTGAGATCACTATGGACTCAACATGCTCCTTCTGCTTCATCCCACCAGTACGAGGAGCTGCAGGCAACTGCGGGCAAGCATGGGGACAGCCTCAAGGACACCAAGATCGAGATCTCAGAGCTCAACCGCATGATCCAGAGGATCCGGGCTGAGATCGACARTGTGAAGAAGCAGGTGGGGGTTATGTTTTTTGAGTGATGGGGAGGACCTCTTGGTCATGCCCTTTAGAAATACCCTGAAGGGAAATAAGTGTGGTGGGAATTGTTTGGCGTGGGAGGAACCTGGGAATAGCTGAGCCTGAGTGGCTCTGGCATATATTGMCCAGAAAAATGATGGATGCTCCATCCATGGAAGTGTCCAAGGCCAGACAGGATGTGGCTTGGAGCAACCTGGCATAGTGGAAGTTGTCCCTGCCCATGCTCCAGATCAACTTTAAGATCGTGTCCAGCCCAAACCATTACGTGTTTCTCTGATCTGGGATCACAGTTTCATCTCTCACGGGCTGCCTCCACCCCACTCATCCCATCCATGTCTTGCCCTCCAGTGTGAGACCATTCAGACGTCCATTGCCGACGCAGAGCAGCGCGGGGAGGTGGCTCTCAAGGATGCCAGGGACAAACTGACYGAGCTGGAGACAGCCCTACAGAAAGCCAAGGCTGACATGGCCCGGCAGCTCCGGGAATACCAGGAGCTCATGAACGTCAARCTRGCCCTGGAYGTGGAGATTGCRACCTACAGGAAGCTGCTGGAGGGAGAGGAGTGCAGGTGGGTGGGATACAGCAAGAATTCCAATGTATCCTGTATCCAATCAATGGGAAAAATGTGTGYCATCATCTTCATAAAACATTAATGGTGCTGTCATGAGCCATGGACCATGGTCCTGTGGCTGTGCCAGTGAACAAATCCTGACTTCATGGAGCTGGACCCCTCCAGATGCTCTGGCTGGATTTGACACTTCATCTCTTTTCCTTGCAGRATGTCTGGAGAGTGCCAGAGCTCCGTCAGCATCTGTAAGTACTGTTCCCACGGGAGTGTGGCAGGCTGGGATCGGTGCTCCCAAACTTCTTGGTGGCATCCAAAGTAACCTGGTGCCTTTTGTTCCTCTCTGCAGCCGTGGTGGGCGGCAGCAGCTCCGTGGGAGGTGGATACGGCAGTGGATTGTGCCTTGGAGGAGGAACTGGCTTTGGAAGCGGGAAAGGCAGCTGCAACACGGGCGGTGCTGGTTTATGTTTCAGCCTGGGAGGGGGCGGATTTGGTGCCGGGAGTGGATTTGGCTCCCTGGGCGGGGGATCCAGCTCRGTGGTGGTGGGGGGATCTGGCAGCATCCTGAAGAACAGCGGCCCCACTGCCCGGAGGGCATAGGAAAGGCATCAACCCCCACGACCCCGGCACCCACAGGAGAAAGGGAACGAATTCCACAATGACCCCCCAAGGACCACTGAGTGATGGGCTCTAATGGCACCTTAAACCACCAATCAAACTGTGGGCAGGAGACAAACATGGCCAAATCCACCTGCTAAGGACTGAGATTCCCAACAGAAGCCAAGAACAGCTGAATCCCTTGTGCTCCCCTCCAGCTGCTGGACATCAAGTCTCCTTTGGGAGCAGGACCTGCCCATTCAAGGGGAGCCCCAAACCTGGCTGGSATGAGCCTGTGGAGCAGCACCCTCCAAGCAAGAGGCACCTAGCCACAGCCAGGAGTGGGGATGAATTCAAGTGCAGCTCCCTCCGAGTGTGGAGGGAAGCCTCAGCTTCTCTCAAGCTCTTGTGCTGGATCCAGCCGTGGTGCAACTTTAATCAGTGCCACTCATCAGCCGCAGCTCAAGCTCTAAAACAGGAATTTCCTCCTGGTGCCTTGGCCTAGCTGAAGATGTTTCTCACCCAACTGACTTTTAGTTTGCTTTTACCCCCCAAGTTTCACTCAGGCTGTTGTAAAATGTTTGTTTTTACTCCAGGTTCACCTTTTCCTTGGGATCATGGGAACAATCGTGTGTGTTTGCTTAAGTCTTTCTCCTTGGCATGTGCCATCCCCCAATAAACACGAGAGGCAGAAACCTGGTGTGGTTTTCTCCCCGACCAAAGAGTTTCATGTTGTAACAAGTCTTGTCTTCTGACGAGATGTGAAAACATTTCCTGACTTTCTCCTGCCCTTTGAAGTCTGAGTTTAAAAGAGCTCAGGTGAAGTGCAGCCGGGTCTCCTCTCACCCCCCTCTGTCTCCAAAAATGTGGGGAGTTTGTGAGTTTTGCAGGAATAAAGAGGGTCTCCCTGGGGAGGTTGAAGGGACTTCAGGTGCAGTGACAGTGACACMGTTGGGGGTGTCTTTGGTGATAGCCCTGGGAATGAGCCCACTCCTGGCAGAGAGAAAGAGGCAGCCCCTGGATCCTCCTCTCTGTCCTGCAGAATCTCCAGACATGGCAGAGATTGTTGTCCCACCATTGTCCAAGATCCAAGCAGACTTTCAGACTCTGTGGATTTTAGGAGACTCTTCCCTTCCTCCTCTTCCTAAGCCCTTTCCATGCTGGAGTTAGCCTGTTTGGGATGTTCCACAGCTCTCCCACCTCTCCTTGGCCACTGTGCCTGACCACACAACAGCTTCTCTGTCTTCTGAAACAACCCCACGACTGTGGTGCCACAGCTGGAGCTCCCAGGGCACTCTTTGCACAACTCCAGTGCTTAAGAGCATCCTACCATAGTTGGTGTGGGAGAAGGAAGAGTGCTCATCGCCCCTCCAAATAATTTGGAGCTAATTCCTTGGTATCCATGATTTCGGAGCCAGTCCTGCGGATTTCCTACTGTCTGGATCATCTCCAAAAGGTGACTGACACCACGGGAAGAACAAGACCTTCCCCTCCCTGCTCCATCAAACCCCACCTCTCCCCAAAAGCAGAGTATTTGGATAAATTTTAATCCCCAAACTCCTGTTGTGGTTTGACCTCTTGCTCAGGAGACCTTGAATCACATCCCTGGCCAACCACAGACTGTGCTTGGGRTGACTCATCCCATTTCTCCCATGTTCAGTTCTGAGCTGGTAAAGGCTGAAGACATCCAATACCAGCAGCGACAGGCGGAATGTCACAATGGAATGTCACAATGCTGCCAGCATGGGCTTGTCACTGCTTGGGTGGGGACAYGGTTTGAGCGATGGTTAAACATTCAGGGAGTTGTAAAAGTGACCTGAAGTGGTGTTGAATGAAAAGGCATTGACTTCCCTTGGAGTCACCCCAATCCCTGGGAGTCACCCCAATCCAAACTCACTTCCAGCAGTGACTCCTGCCTGAGGAGAGACAAAGGCCTTCAAAGGAGAGACAAAGGATGGTTGCTAAAACAAACATACATACAAATCCCTCCCCTTTTGTTCCTGGGATCGCACCCCAAATTAGGGAAAAATTCTTCCAGGCCAGACACAAAGATATAATTCCTGCCTCTGGTTGGAGAAGAGAAAATGGTTTACGTGGTCTGAAAATAGGATTGGATTCATCAGGTTTTGTCCCTGCCCATGGCAGGGGATGGACCAAGATGAGTTTTAGGGTCCTTTCCAGCACAAACCATTCCATGATTTTGTGATTTCATAGTTTCCTCTCAGTTATTCAAGGTCTGTTTATTTTCACAGCATCATGGAACAGTTTGGGTTGGAAGTGATCTCTGAAGGTCATTTTCCTTCACTGGGGGCTCCAGGAGAGCTGTAGAGGGACTTGGAGCTGGCCTGAAATGATGGCATAAGGTGTGATGGCTTCCAGCTGGAAGAGGGCAGGATTAGATGGGATGTCAGGAAGGAATTCCCCCCTGTTAGAGTGGGGAGGCCCTGGAATGGATTTTCCAGAGGAGCTGTGGCTGCCCCATCCCTGGAAGTGCCCAAGTCCAGGYTGGACRGGGCTTGGAGCAATGTGGTCCAGTGGAAGGTGTCCCTGCCCGTGGCAGAGGTGGGATGGGATGATCTTTCCACTCCTTTCCCACCCAAGCCATTCCACCTCTGCCCATCATGTTTGAACTGCCAGGTGATGTCGATACCCAAATCCCAGTGTGATTTCCTAAGCTTGGCTGGAGCCGTGGCCGTGACTCAACGCTCTGTGTTATCTCTCCACGGGTGCTTGGGGCTCTGCCGTTTGCTGACTCGGGAACTCTCCTCCCCTGGGAACGGGAGAACTTTCAGATCGTGTCATCCCGCCCACAGAAGGAGAAAAAAAAATCCCAACAAAAATCCCCCAGGAAAGCATAACCAGAGGTTTAATAACACAGAGGGAGGCGGGTCTTGCCTGGACTATTGAGGGACGGTGCCTCAGCCCCCATTTTTATTGTCTTTGTATTGATTTCTAGTCTATTTTTGGATTTATTGCCTACAGAACCCTCTGTCCAACCCCCAACCCCCCATTCCTTTGCTCTTACAGTGAGGTTTTGATATTATATGTATTTATTTTTTCAAAAGTGGGACTTGATAATCTTGAAGGGCTTTTCCAGTCTTAACACTTCTATGATTCCGTGACWTTTGTTAGCCTTATCTACCCCCCCAATCCACCTCCTTGAGTCCTCTTAGACCCACATATGTCCTGGAGGTGGGATAAACACAGGGAATGTCATGTTTTCCAGTGGAAATGCCAGTTCAGCTGCATGTCCCGGTCCCAAGGCACTTTTGGAAATGGGTGTCTGGGCGATATTTTTAGAGTTATTTAAACATCTGATGATACCAGAAGTTGCTGGTGTGGATTTTCCAGAAGCTCTTAATTAACATGTGTTCTGTGAGAATTCTGAGACCTGCACCAGATGGCTCCCAGCACAGTTAGGTGCCTCCAGAGCTGTGGGTTTGGACTTCAGTATGTCCTAGGTGGCTTTAAAATGCTGAAAAGTAATAAAAAAATATTTTTCTCTATGAAAAAAGCAAATGAGATCTATTGTTGTTTGATAAGCAAGGAAAAAGGGTGGATCTATGATGGGTTTTAGGATTTAATTACTTACAGAGTCAGCCTGAATCACTCCATGATTCTTTGAAGGGTGGTGCATGCCCAATCCCTGGAAATGTCCAAGGCCAGGTTGGACAGGGGCTTGGAGCCACCTGGGGATAGTGGAGGATGTCCCTGGCCATGGCAGGCAGTAGAACAGGATGGGCTTGAAGGTCCTTTCCAACCCAAGCCATTCTGGAATTCTGTGACAGATCATAGTCTGAGTCCATCGTCAGTCAGGGACCTGAACTGGAGGATTCTCACAAACTCCTGCCTTTCTAAAATCTACATCTGCCAAAGATATATTTGCATATGAACACCAAAATAAATTAAACAGCTGAAAGGAATGGAGATTCCTCCAAGCCCTGTGTTCTCCTCATTCCCACAGCTCTATAAATGACTTGAGCTCTATTAATTGCATTTTAATTGTTCCAAGGCATGTGATGTAGGCAGCAAGGTTTGGGATCCCTCCTCCCGCTGTGTTCCCGGGGCTGTYCCTCCATCTTCCTGCATGTCCCACCATGGCAGCCGGTGTCTGGTGTCTCCTCATGGTCCTGAAGCTTTCAGAAAATCCTACACGGGTTTCCCAGCTACGGTATTTCCTCACCAGTGCTGAGATTATCTTGGCATGAAGACAGTGGGACATGCTTTAGTCCAACAACAAATGAATTTCCAGTGCCAGCACCGGCGTCTCGTCACTGGTGAGGTTTTATTTATCAAAAAGGTGCAGAGCCTCATCAAAATGCAATTTGCTGAGCCCTGGCTGTAGATTGAGAAACGCAATTCTCTGAGCCAAAGGCAATTTTCCAAGTAAAAAGAAGGCTGAGGGTGTAACTTAGGTGTGTTTTGGGAATTGTGAAAGCCGGGCTACAACTTGGCATGAGCAGCAGTGCCTGCCTGCAATGGGGTTTTGGAGTGAGAGATTTAAAGATAAATGCAGGCAGGGAAACAACTCCAGTGGATGAAAGGTGGAAAAAAATGCCAGGTCTATCCTAGGGAGGTTCTTGCTGCTGCACAAAGTGTAGGATTCCCTAGTCATGGAGTGCTGGGAGCCCCAGTTGGATCTTTTTTGCCTTTTCTTCTGCATTAGAGGGTGTGTTTCTGGGTAGGGTCAATGTTTGGCAAATTGGAGATGGAAATCTTTAGCCACGCCATGCTGATGAAGACAGGACCTGTCTCCTCCTTCACGCCCATGCAGACCCAGCCCACCTCCAAAAACACATAAAAGGGAGCATCTGCTGCCCTCCAGCCAGAGGGACTGACTTCCCTTCTTCCACCCACCTCCTCTCCCACAAACCCGTCAAGTTCCTCAGCTTCTCCTTGGCTTCTTGGCTCTTTTGAGGATAACCAGCCATGTCTCGTCAGTCTGTCTGCAGGACCTTCGGAGGGGGCAGCAGAAGGGGCTTTAGCTCCTGCTCTGCAATCGGCGGCGGCTTTGGAGGCGGCAGCCGGAGCAGGAGCAGCTACAGCTCRTACTCAGTGTCCAGGGGATTCGGAGGTGGAGGACGGTGCGGGGGCTTCGGCAGCCGCAGCCTCCACAACATGGGGGGCAGCGCCAGGATGTCCATGGGCGGGTGCTACGGCGGTGGATATGGCGGCAGGATGGGCGGCTTTGGTGGCAGCTACGGGGGTCTCAGCAGCTTTGGGGGTGGCATGGGTGGAGGGGGAGGAGGAATGTGTGGCTTTGGAGGCATGGGTGGAGGTGGCATGGGTGGTGGAGGAGGAATGGGTGGCTTTGGTGGAGGAATGGGTGGCTTTGGTGGCGGGATGGGCGGTGGAGGAATGGGGGGCTTTGGTGGCCCAGGCTTTGGCATGGGTGGCCCTGGGAGAGGTGGCCCTGGGATCCAGCCAGTGCAGATTGACACGACCCTCCTGCGTCCGGTCCATGTCGAGATTGATCCCCAGATCCAGCAAGTTAAAAACCARGAGAAGGAACAGATCAAGAGCCTGAACAACCAGTTTGCCTCCTTCATCGACAAGGTGAGAGGGTGGGATTGTGCCTGATTAAGGACAAAATTAGGAGGAACTTCCAAGTTCTGCCGAAATGTCCTTCTAGAGCWAAATCCCAGCAGGCAGAGAAGCTTGAGCAGAGCATTTTCATTAAGGGAAGAGATGGGAATCTCTCCTCCACACAAGATCAAAGCAATGTCTCCAGGGCTTTCATCTGCCCTGTTGCACCAAGCTCTTCTCTGAGGTTACTCTCGCAAGCAGGTTCAACACCTCCAACCTCCACAGGTTTCGGGCAGAGATTCTCCCTCCTCCACCACTCTCTGCCCAAAAMCCCTCCCATTTAAGTATTAATTTATATATTTTTCTCTTTGTTTTCAAATCTCTAGGCTTTTAAATCTAGGCTGGAGATCAGATTTCCCACACTGCCTGTGATGGGGATGGACTTGGAGAAAGGGCAATGTGTAAAAAGCTCCTTTGAGTAGAAAATTWTTAGAAATTTCATTCTTTTCCCGATTTTGCAGCTTAGGCACCAACAGAAATTTTAAAAAAGCAGAGATAATTAGTTTTCTTGTCACCATGCAAATCTTTCTGAATGATGCGAGATATGTTTTGGTGGGTCCTCTGTGTCTTGGCTGTAGGTCCGATTCCTGGAGCAGCAGAACAAGGTGCTCTCCACCAAGTGGGAGCTGCTCCAGCAGCAAGGGCCATCTGGGCCGAGGAAGAACCTGGATGTGATCTTTGAGAATTACATCCAGAACCTGCGGAGGCAGCTGGAAACAATCCTGACACAGCGCAGCCAGCTGGAGTCGGAGCTGCAGAACATGCAGCAGTACGTCGAGGATTACAAAACCAAGTGAGTGTGGAGCCAGGAGCAGCTTTTTGGTCACTTTAATTTTCCTCAACTGCTTTTTATGGTGATAGCGGAGATAGTTTTTCAGCCTTAATATTTTAATTTAGGGATTTTTTTCCCTTTTAGTTTGGTTCTCATGGCCTTAGGCAGGAAAGTCCAGGAACTCAATTTGCACTTTTCCTCTCCATAGGTATGAGGAAGAGATCAACCGRCGCACAACAGCTGAGAACGAGTTCGTGGTGCTGAAGAAGGTGAGTCACAGGCACCACAAAATAATCCCTCAATATTTGGTTTTACCTGTGCTTGAATGGGAACTGTGGAGTTTTTAAGATCTCCCAGCTGATATCTGGAATCCCTTATGTTCAATTTGCATGATTGAATGACATCATAGCATTATTTATTTTTTAATTATTTATGTCTATGGTTATAGAATTATATATACACATAATGATGTCCTGGTGAATAACACCAAACCCTCAGCACACATGGCAATTCCCATAAGCCTGAAGGATTCCCAAGAGAAAACAAAACTATTTTCTGTGCGATCTTTCCTTTAGGATGTGGACAGTGCCTACATGACCAAAGTTGAGCTGGAAGCCAGGGTGGGAGCTTTGACAGACGAAATCAACTTCCTGAGGTGCATCTATGAGGAGGTAGGAGCTCTCTGTTCTCCAGGGGGGGTGGGGCAAAATTTTCCTCAGGTGTGTGGTGGCCAAAGATACTGAGGTAGGACAGGGATGCCTGGGTGGATTTAGGCTTGAGATGATACCTCTGACTCATGTCTTGGTGGCAGGAGCTGTCTCAGATGCAGACAATCAGCCGGGACCTGTCCGTGGTGGTGTCCATGGACAACAACCGGCACCTGGACCTGGACAGCATCATCGAGGAGGTGCGGCGCCAGTACGAGCAGATCGCCCAGARCAGCCGGGCTGAGGCCGAGGCCTGGTACCAGAGCCAGGTGAGTCAGGGAGCAGTCGAGACTCCTGGGTGTGGCTGGGTGATTTACAGTAATTTATGGCTGGGTGAGACACTTTTTCAAGCTAACGGGGATGGGAGCTCATGGTGCAAGGAAGGTCCAGAGGGATTGTGTTGCTTTTGAGGGATCTGACTCACTGTTCTCAATGCATCCTAAACTCGCCGTGGKGTGTGGCACAAACTGATGCCTTGAGAGGCTACCTAGACAGAGGCTAGAGAAAACAGTATTAAAAGAATAAAGTAGGTATTTATTAAAAAGGCCTTTAAAGAATACACCTTGGGCAGAACAAGAGCCTGGCTTCGGCTGCATCCAAGATGGATGACGGATCACTCAAAAACTCAGAAGTTTTCACACTTTTATAAGTTTTGGTCCATTTACATGTTGGGGTTAATCGTGCAATTACAGCTTCAGGTTATGAAGTCCCATCTTCCYAGATTGCTCCCATCAATTCACTGTTGTTTGCACTTTTTGGGCCTGAAGCTGCAATGGTGTCCTTGGTTCTCAGGCTGGAAAAGGAKTGTTTTGTCTAACTAAACTGTGAGGAGGATTTGCTAACACTTTATATGAAGTTCAGAGTTATATACTAATGCAGAGCAGAATCTGGATAATATGAAAGCTAAAACTTAAGGAACCAAAACCTCTCMATAAAAATGGCCCCAAATGCACCTTAATGAGAAAATCCCAGCCCAAGTGGCTTTTCAGAAGCCAAGAGATGCTGGTAAGTGTCACTAAGATCCATTTCCAAGCTCAAACCCCATGACTGAGTCCCAGAGCCACCTTGAACAATGAGCTGGGCATCCACTGGCAGCACAGCAAGTCCTCATAGCATCACCCCACCCCTGAAACTGGGGACAAATGTCCTAGAGGCACCAGGAATGTGMTACTGATGGGTTGTTCTGTCTTGATGCCATCAGTACGAGCAGCTCCAGAGCACGGCCGGCCGGCACGGGGACAACCTCCGCAACACCAAGATTGAGATCCAGGAGCTGACCAGGAACATTCAGAGGCTGCGGGCTGAGATTGAGAATGTGAAGAAGCAGGTAGGGATTGGTTGGTGTCTCAGGGATGAGATCAAGGGCATGAAGAAAGGAAGGGGTTGGTTGGGGTSCCAGGGGAAGATGGCAGCAGGTTGGATCATAAATGACCATGACTGGGGCAGAAATCTTTCATCACCACAAGTTCACTTTATCCAAATGTTTATTTGCCTCCTGATTTCTCCTCTTGGGGGTCTGAGGACTGATCACTGGGGACAGAAAGAGGTCTGAGAGAGCTCCTGTTGTGCTCCCCAGAACCAGCAGCTGCAGGCAGCCATCGCTGAGGCTGAGGAGAGGGGAGAGATGGCCCTCAAAGATGCCAGGCTGAAGCTGGAGGAGCTGGAGAGTGCCCTGCAGAAGGACAAGGAGGAGCTGGCTCGCCTGCTGAAGGAGTACCAGGAGCTGCTGAATGTCAAGATTGCGCTGGATGTTGAGATTGCCATGTACAGGAAGCTGCTGGAGGGAGAAGAGAACAGGTAAACAACTGAGCTCTCATTGGGTGTTGTGATCTACACTGGACACCTGGGATATTGACTGTAATCCCAAACCAATTCTTTGGGCGAACAGGTGGCTGCTATGATTGATGCTGTGTTGGATATTCTAGGGGTCAGGACCCAAAACTGGCTCCCTAGGGGTGGCAGAGCTGTTGCCCCATCTCTGTCACTAYTGGGTTTATAATAAACCTSAAATCTGGGGAAACCTCATTGTAAAGAGGAACTGCCARCCCCTTCCCTCCTCCAATCTTTTAGTGATTCCAAAGCGGCTTAGGAGGGTGGACCGGGAAAATTACTTGATAGTGGAAACACAGTTTAAAGTTTTTACAACCTCTCTTTTATTGGGTAATTAAAATGTCCAATTTCCTACACAGGCTGTGCAACGATGGCATGTCCAACGTCAACGTCTGTAAGTATCTGCCCTGGGGTCCTTCAGAAGGGGTAGAACTTGTTCTTCTGGGCAACAGGTGAGTAACCTGTGCTTCTCTTCCAGCTGTGGTGGGCAGGACGACTGTCTCCGGAGGCAGAGGAGGCATGGGAGGAGGATTCGGAGGCAGCGGCATGGGAGGAGGATTCGGAGGCGGCAGCTGTGGAATGGGAGGAGGCTTTGGAGGCGGCAGCGGCATGGGAGGAGGCATGGGAGGAGGCATCTGCGGAGGAGGCAGCAGCTTTGGAGGAGGCAGCATGGGCGGCAGCTGTGGGATGGGGGGAGGAATGTACTCCGGGGGCTTCTCCTCCGGCAGCGGAAGGATGTGCGGCTCTGGCGGGGGATCCTCCTCCATGCGGAGATGCGTTACCACCACCTCGGTCAAATCTTCGGGAGTGAGATTCTGAGCCCCGAAGGTTGACAAGGAAAGAAGCACCTCCTCTCTCCTCCTGGCAGCAGCCCAGCCTCCCAAAGCCCAGCTCCGGTGTCCTGCAATGGGATGAACTGTGTGCCTCCCACCCAGCTCATTCCAGCTCCAGTCCGCACCCAGGGGTTTGGTGGTGATGCCGTGGGTGTGCCGGCACCGGGAGCTGTCTGGCAGGAGGGGCTGCTCTGCCTTCCTTGCTGTGTTGTACATTTCTTGTGGCAAATGTGTATAAAACCCCTCTGTGCTACTCTTTCCTCCTGTTTTGTGTCCCTGGGGTGCTTCTGTGTGTGTCCATCCTGCTACTCCCTTTGCAGGCCTTTGGGGTCAGGGTGGGTGTGGGGCAAATAGGACTYGTTCCTTGGGGAGGGGGCATCCCAGGCAGTGGCCAGAGGGGTGAGCTGGCCCAGGGTGGAGCTTCTGGGCAGCTTTGCTCACTTGGGAGCCCCAGGTGTGCTGCCAGCAGGACCTTCCCTGGAGCTCCATCTTCCATTCCACTTACCCTGGCTCTCAGTGACACCTGGGACATCTCACACACACCGGACTATCCCTAAGGAGACCAAAATTGTCCTTCAGTGTCCAGCTCCCATGACATAGTGCAAGATGTACTGTCCCCACCTCTCACCCTCCTCTGTGGGCTGCYCTCCTTCCTTGGAATGTTGCCATTCCCAATAAATTGCAGAGAATATTCACCATGTTGTTGTGTTGCTGCTTTGGGAGCTGTTCTGGGCAGGGTGGGGCGGGAGGGTCGTTCTCCTGCCTGTCCCTGTGTTTTGAGGGATCAGATCAGTGGGGGCAATGGATCAGGGCAGGTGCCCCTGCTCAGATGATGCTCTTGACTCTCACCTGGAGGCACACACCTATATCTGGAATGGTGGGCGTCTGGATCCTCCAGGTGAACAATGAGAAATAAGATCCCAGGTTGGAGATCCRGAACCATTGAATAATGGAACGRTTTGGGTTGGAAGTGACCTTAAAGATCCTGCCATTCCACCCCCCTGCCATGAACAGGGAAACCTTCCACTAGACAGAAGGTGTCGTACCCCTTGGACCAATCAATGTAATTATGTTGCTACTTCCGAAGTTCCTTTGGGATMATTTCCAGGGGCAGGAGACTTTGACTTGCATTAGGTGAGGGAGATGGCACCAGTGTTGCCACGTGCAGTGGTGCAAAGGCTGGTGAATATGGATCAGGATGTTGGCCAAGCACCTGCCAGTGGCTACAGTCAGCCACAAACTCACCTGCCCCAGGATGAGCCATGATTCCAGCCGTGGGAACACCACGGGCTGGGAAGTGTGATTCATCCCCATCCATGAGCTCAGGTACCATCCTCTCCCTGAGAAGCCAATTCATTCCCCAGTGGCTCATCCTTGCTCCAAGAGYAGSRGRGAGAGATTTGGAGGAGCTCAGGAGGGAGTTTGGGAGGGGAGTCTGGAGTGTTTGATCTGAGCTCTGCTGTGGTTCCYCCACCACCTGGAGAKATCAAAGAGGAAGAAAACATTGTCAGTGGTTGTTCAAGAGTCTCACAACAGCCTCTGGGAGCTGCTGATGTTCACAGAGTGGGTCAGGAAGCTGCAGACTGAGGAAGAGGTCCAGGAAGAGAGAATTCTCCCAGTGGAAACCCAGCAGGAGGGTGCCAGAGTTGGGGAACATGGCTGGATTTGGCCTAACAASATGTTGAGAAGGCTCTGAGAAGCTGGTGTTGTGCCAGGAGCACTTTGAGGTTCGGCTTGGGGCAAGAGTCACCTGTTTTGGTGCTTAATTTTAAGAGTCCATTTCTTCTCAGCTTTAAAATCCAGAACACAGCATTGTAGTGCCAAGTGAGGAGTCATTACAACACCTCCTCCGTGCACGATCTGTGATGGAAGCTCTTGGCTGGGTCAGATGCAAAGCCAGAGTGTGGCTTTGTGTCCATGTTTTCTGCCGAGCTCACATTTTCCCTGGTGTTGATCTTACCATGTTCAACTCCTTCTGTAAGAGATCTAAACGATCAGCTCGGTGTTGACTCTCACCTGAAGGAGGCYGAAGTGACTCCAGTTCTGSAATAATCTGCACATCTTGTCTGAAGATGTCAGAGTGACTCAATCTGGGTGTCTTATCTGCAGAAGCTGAACGTGGTCAGCACCCAGGCATCTGGCTGACTTTGCAGATCTTCCTCCTCCTCCTCATTRTGGAACCTCCTCGTGGGATGTTCCAGTGAAGTCCTGGTGCCTTCATATCATGGGTTTGGCAGCTGGGAGGGAGCTGAGGAGAAGGGACAACCTGTTTTCTCCGTCTGAACCYGAGCCACTCTGCAGCTCTCCCGGGGATRCTCGTCATGAGCGAGTGTGCTGGGCTGCAGGATGGTCTGGAGAGCTTAAATCTCCATGTGGGAGATGCCCATGGRGAAAGCAGCGGATCTCTTGATTGTGGGTGCTTTTGGCRGGGAGGGTGTGCCCTCCATGCTGTGGGGCTGCTGTCCATTGTCCAGCTGCAGGAACACACACCCAGTAACCTTTTGCCAATCACTGATCCCCCTCTAAGCTGGATAACCTTGTCCCTCAAGGTGGGATAATCCTTGGCCAACTCTTACCTGAGTCCATTGAGAGTGGGATAACCCTTGGATAAGTGTTTTTTTTGAGTCCCTTGTGGGTGGGACAATCCTTGGCCAGCTCTTGCCTGAATCCCTTGAGAGGGGGTAAACTCTTGACCAACCATGAGTTAGGAGTGGGATAACTCTTGTTCAACTGCTACTGAGCCCCCAAGTGTGTAATAACCCTTGGCCAGCTCTTACCAAGTTCCTCAGGAGTGGGAAAACTCTTGGCCAACTGTTGAGTCTCTCAAGAGTGGGATAACCCTCCGCCAACYGTTGACTCCCTCAAGGGTAATGTTCTCCCTTACACCCTGTTCCATGCAGACCAGCGGGCTCAGTACCCCAATCCCAGTGATAGTCAGGGACATTTTTGTTTCTGATGCCTCTAGATACTATCAAACCACATTTAGTTGCCTAGATCTCATTGGAGACACTGAAAATTCCTTCTGAAGGTCTCTTGGATGGCCTTAAGTTCATGTTTTAAGTATTTCAAGGGCTAGAATGTGCATTTTCTGTCATTTTCTCATTACTTGGGTTCTGCTGTTTTCTAGGAAAATGTGAACATTCATTTTYTATTTAATTCATTAAATGATTCAGGTATTTAATTGATAATATCCAGGTAGATAAAAGCTTTAGAATGCATCTTAAATAGTATTTACAGACTCTGATTCCTTTTAAACTAGAATCTACTTTTTTTGGAACACATTGACATTATTTGTATTTTCTGTAAAGAATTAAAATTTCATTTACATGCAATGCAAAAAAAAGGGTTTATTTCAGAGACACCCTATAAAATACATTTCTAAACCACATTCCTAAACCACATTCCTTTCCCAATAAATTATTTGGAAGACAAGAGGTTATACTGTGCCTTGGGGGTTGTAACAGCTCCATTTCTCAGCAGATTTTTCCATGTCAGTCATMTAATTTTTGGGAAAAAACAGGTAAATCAGAGGTTCTGGGATTCACCAGAGCAGCAGGAGCCCCTCACCACTTTAAATTGTCCATCTGTCGTTCCTCTTCCATAGTGTTTGTCTGTCTGTCCTTGACATTGTCACCAAAGGGTTCCCGATGTGTCCCTTAATTCTTCTTCAAGTTGTCATTCCCTGTCACCCTCAGAACACTGAGGAGAGTGAGATTATTCCCGTCATCTTCTTCCCTCTGCTTCAGCATCATCCAAAGCCCCAGCAGGTTGTCCCTGAATTGCGGAGTTGGAAGTGGAGGGAATTTAGTCTACAGGCAGAGGACACTCCCATTGCAGTGACACCACATGCTCCAAGGAGATGTTTTTCCTCTCTAGCAGGAGAATATGCTGAGTCTCCTCAAATTTTGGTGTCGTGAATTCCCATTCAGGATTGGGAAACATCTCCTGAAACTCCAAAGGCAACTTCACATATAAAATGGGGATTAAGGGTGTGTGTGAGGAATTGTGAAAGCCATATTATAGCTGGGATTTCATCAAAACTTTGCCTTTCTGTGGAGCTGTGATAGGGAGATCTCTATCTGGAATTATTAGGAGCACTAATGAGGGCTGGATATCCAATGAGGGGCTGCAGAAAAGGTGATTATGGACAAAATTGATTTCCAAGATGTCATAAAGATAAGAGAGTTCACTTAGTCACGGAGACCTGCCTCCATGCTCTTGTTTTATTCACCTCTAGATTACAGGGTGTGTTTTTGGGCAGCCCCAAATACGGCAAAGCTCATGGAAAATCTGTCAACAGCCCCATGCTGATGAAAATAMTAAATTGATTTCCACCTTCACACCCAAACTGTCCCAGCCCACCTCCAGCAGCAGATAAAAGGGAATGCCTGGAGCTGTTGGAGCCAGAGAAGATCTGCAGACTTCTTTCTGTCCTCATCAACTCTGGATTTTGATTCTGCTTGAAAAAAAACCCAGCCATGTCTCGTCAGTCTGTCTGCAGGACCTTTGCAGTTGGGGGGAGAAAGGGATTCAGCTCCTGCTCTGCTGTCGGTGGTGGCTTTGGAGGCAGCGGTGGCCGGAGCAAGATCAGCTACAGCTCGTACTCCTCATCCCGGGGAGGAGGTGGAGGAGGACACTGCGGGGGCTTCAGCAGCCACAGCCTCCATGGAATGGGGGGCAGCAGAAGGATTGCCATGGGCGGATGTTACGGCGGTGGTGGACACGGCGGCAGGATGGGCGGCTTTGGTGGAGGAATGAGCTGCGGAGGGATGGGTGGCGGTGGAATGGGTGGTGGAGGAATGGGTGGCTTTGGTGGAATAGGTGGTGGAATGGGTGGTGGAATGGGCGGTGGAATGGGCGGTGGAATGGGCGGTGGGGCAGGAATGGGTGGCCTTGGTGGTGGAATGGGCGGTGGGGGAATGGGTGGAATGGGCGGCTTTGGAGGTCCAGGCTTCCCTGGAGGCATCCAGCCGGTGCAAGTGGACCCCAACCTCCTGCGCCCGGTCCATGTGGAGATTGACCCCCAGATCCAGCAAGTCAAAAACCAGGAAAAGGAGCAGATCAAGACCTTGAACAACCAGTTTGCCTCCTTCATCGACAAGGTGAGAGTTTAGGACAGGGTTTTTTTGGAGGTGCCTTGTCAAATAATTTCCTTGGGGTGTGGAATGGAAATTTTTTCACTTATCAACAACTGTTGGAGTTGTCAGACCAATGCCTCAGCATCAAGTTGTAATTAGTCAGGTTTTATTAAGTAGCACCAAACAATAGAGGAGGTTTTGTGCTAATGGAAGATGAAAGAGAACATCTGCAGGGTATTTTGGGGATTGTCTTGCCAAGGCACTTCTGCAGTGTCATTTTCGGTGATTCAGGACAAAATCATCATTGTAAATTTAATTGTCCTAAGATTTCTCATTGCTGGGATTTGCTTTTTGATGAGACTTTCTTCCCAAAGACTGATTCTAGAAACTTCAGAGCATTAAACCACTTTCCAACACTYGTGGATTATTTTCATTTCAAGTAGAAGCTGAAGAAATAGAGAATCCCTCCCAAGAGAATGCATGGGCAGTTAGGGAATAAAAAGTAAATCTTTCTTGACTCCAGTGCTGGAAAGATGATGGCAAAGTCCAACCCTGATGCTATGGAAAATTGGGATGGTATTTTCTAATTGCAGCATCTCTTTGTCCTCAAGGGAGAACTACAAAATGACTCAAAATGTAATTGTCCAGTAATAAATAAATTAAATAATGATTCTCATGCACTTCAGAAGGTTGAATGCCTGAATGAGACATAGATAGGGAGTGATTCCCCAGGCTCCCAAATCCCCCAGGAGTGGGATATCTCTCTGGTGAATGTTTCACACACYCTTTGTTGGCTGTAGGTCCGATTCCTGGAGCAGCAGAACAAGGTGCTCTCCACCAAGTGGGAGCTGCTCCAGCAGCAAGGGTCATCTGGGCCGAGGAAGAACCTGGACGCGATCTTTGAGAATTACATCCAGAACCTGCGGAGAAGGCTGGAAACAATCGTGTCTCAGCGGGGCCAGCTGGAATCGGAGCTGCAGAACATGAGGCAGTATGTGGAGGAGTTCAAAACCAAGTGAGTGTGGGCACAGACAGGGAGGGAGCRGCCGGGAGAGCGGAGCTGGGGCAGAGACCCCGTGCGTGCAGTGACCAGGGGTCTCAGAGCCTCACCTTGTGCTGCCCYCACCACAGGTATGAGGAGGAGATCAACCGTCGCACGGCTGCTGAGAACGAGTTTGTGGTGCTGAAGAAGGTGAGTCTGGAGACACCAGTGGGGATATGGAGGTAAAGGCATAGGAAGGACTCAGGTGCAAGAAGGGCAGATGGGAACAGGAGGAGCCAACAGTTCTTGTGCGATGAGAGGAAGCCGTGGATAAATTCTGAGATCTTTCCTTTAGGATGTGGATTGTGCCTACATGACCAAAGTTGAGCTGGAAGCCAAGGTGGGAGCTTTGACRGATGAAATCAACTTCCTGAGGTGCATCTACGAGGAGGTAGGAGCCCTCCCTTCCCCTGGGTGAGGTTTTAATGAGGGTGTGGTGGCCAAAGACTCTGAGGTTGGACTGGACAACTTTATGGGTTTGATCTGGGGAGGTTGCCTGGAGCTTCTGCTCTTCTTTCCCRTCATCAGATGATGCCTCTGACTCATGTCTTGGTTGCAGGAGCTGTCTCAGATGCAGACAATCAGCCGGGACCTGTCCGTGGTGGTGTCCATGGACAACAACCGGCACCTGGA
>CADDXX010000970.1:2504-25835 GCA_902810485.1 Alauda arvensis | reverse complement strand
CACAACAGCCTCTGGGAGCTGCTGATGTTCACAGAGTGGGTCAGGAAGCTGCAGACTGAGGAAGAGGTCCAGGGAAAGCAGTGAGCTCTTGGAAGAAGGAGTTTCTCCCCACTTTGAAGGGTGCTGGAGCTGGGATTGTGGCTGGGTTTGGCCCAAATAAAGATGCTGAGTAGGCAATGCCTGTGTGAAGCTGGTGTTGTGCCAGGAGCACTTTGAGGTTTGGCTTGGGGCAAGAGTCACCTGTTTTGGTGCTTAATCACCTGTTTCTGTGTTTAATTGTAAGAGCCTTCTAAACTTTACGATGGGCTTTACATGGCGTTGTAGCGCTGCTGTGAAGAGTCATTGCGACATTTCCTCCATGCTCTTGGCTGGGTCAGATTTGAAGTTGGAGTGGCTCGGTCTCCATCCACGCTTTCTGCCGAGTTCACATTTTCCCTGGTGTCGATGATTCTGCTGCGCGCAGCTCCTTGCGCAAGAGATCTGAGGGCACGGCTGGAGCCCAGCTGCCTGTGGAGTTTTACCTGGAGGAGGCTCAGGTGACTCCAGGTTTGGAATAATCTGCACATCTTGTCTGAAGACGTCAGAGTGACTCAATCTGGGCGTCTTATCTGCAGGAGCTGAGCGTGGTCAGCACCCAGGCATCTGGCTGACTTTGCAGATCTTCCTCCTCCTCATCCTCGTGGGATGTTCCMGTGAAGTCCTGGTGCCTTCATACCACAGGTYTGGCAGCTGGGAGGGAGCTGAGGAGAAGGGACAACCTGTTTTCTCCRTCTGAACCYGAGCCACTCTGCAGCTCTCCCGGGGATGCTCGTCATGAGCSAGTGTGCTGGGCTGCAGGATGGTCTGGAGAGCTTAAATYTCCATGTGGGAGATGMCCATGGRGAAAGCAGCCGATCTCTTGATTGTGGGTGCTTTTGGCAGGGAGGGTGTGCCCTCCATGCTGTGGGGCTGCTGTCCATTGTCCAGCTGCAGGAACACACACCTGGAAAACCCCTGGCCAACCGTGATTTGTGTTCCTCAAGGTGGGATAGCCCTTCGCCAGCTGTTTAGTCCATTAATGGTGGGACAATCCTTGGCCAACTGTTGCATCCTTCAGTTGCCAAATAACGGTTGCCAGCTGTTGAGTCCCTWAGGGTGGGATAATCTTGGCTAACAGGTAAATCCCTGTCAAGGGTGACACCCTCCCTCTCATTCCACACAGCCTGTGGCTCCAGAAGCCCCATCCCAGTGACAAACAATGACATTCACGTTTCTGATTCCTCCAGTGGCTTCTGGAAGCGTTTTCCTGGGCTGGTTTTCCAAAGTGTTTGGTGTGTCTRTGGCCACTAGCTGATTCCTAGGGATGCTTTCAAACCACATTTACCTGCTTAAATCTCCGCTGTGACCATGAAAACTCAACACATGCAATTGGGAAGCTTAAAACCAGGGTATTTTTTGACTACTGGAGTGCTTTAAAATATATATTTCCCTTGACTTTTATTCATTRTTTTCAGGAAGTAAGAAGGGAAGAAATGTAGTGGATTTTTACCAATAAAATTAATAAATGTWGCTAAAATATTTAATTCATATAAATATTAGTGAGGCTCAGGAGGTACCTGCAAGATGTTCTTCATGTGGGTGTCCGAATCCATTGCTGGTGAGCTGGTGCATGAAATTAAACATTATTGTCRGCCATCATTACAACATCTACTGCCTGGAGCGTCCTTTCCACCCTCTGTGGCTTGACAATTCCTGTGGCCATTATAAATGCACACGTAAGGAGTTGGACATCCTTGTTCTCTTGCTCTGGTGCTCAGAATCCCAGGACCTGTTGTCTCGGACTTTGTGGGACACATTTTGGAGGGAAAAAATCCCACCTGATGCTTTTAGGAAGGAACTAAGCAGCTCCTTTCCAGATAAAACAGAAATGCTGACTCCCATTAAATGTTAATGATGCAGCATTTTCCCGCTTGGAAAGCCACTGGGAATTTTCCGCTTAACAAGGAGATTCAGGCTGTGCTTGGGGGAATTGTGAAAGCCTCATTCTATCTGGGTTTCACCAAAATCCTTGCCYGGTGTGGAGTGTCAGGCAAAAAAATCTGGAGTCAGACAACCTGCRGAGTCATTAGGAGCAGGCAGGGAAATGGGAGGAGGGAAGAACATGACAACATCGTTGTAAAACATATTTTTCCAGATGACATAAAGATATGGGAGTCCACTTACTCACAGAGAGCTGCCTTGGTGCTCCTGCTTTTCCTTCTGCCTGGCGAAGCGGATTTCTGGGTGGAGTCACCAATTTGGCAAAAATCTGTTAACCGCACCAAGCTGATGAAGACAGTAAATTTGTTTCCTCTGCACGCCCAAGCTGTCCCAGCCCACCTCCAGGAGCAGATAAAAGGGAATGCCTGGAGCTGTGGAGCCAGAGAAGACTCTGAGCACTTCTCTCTGCCCTCAGCACCAGCTCAGCTCTGTCGATCTCCTCATCTTCTCCACTTTTGGCTCTTTTGAGGAGAACCAGCCATGTCTCGTCAGTCTGTCTGCAGGAGCTTTGGAGTTGGGAGCAAAAGGGGATTCAGCTCCTGCTCTGCTGTYGGTGGTGGCTTTGGAGGCAGCGGTGGCCGGACCAGGATCAGCTACAGCTCGTACTCCACATCCAGAGGGATTGGAGGTGGTAGCGGACGCTGTGGAGGATTCAGCAGCCGGAGCCTCCACAACATGGGGGGCAGCACAAGGATTTCCATGGGCAGCTCTTATGGCAATGGCTATGGATGTAGAATTGGTGGCTTTGGTGGAGGATTTCCAGGAGGATTYGGTGGCATTGGAGGAGGTGTCTTTGGTGGAGGAATGGGCGGCTTTGGTGGCTCCATCAGAGGTGGCCCCGGGTTCCCTGGAGGCATCCAGCCRGTGCAGGTGGACCCGACCCTCCTGCGGCCAGTCCACGTTGACATTGACCCCCAGATCCAGCAAGTGAAGTGCCAGGAGAAGGAGCAGATCAAGACTCTGAACAACCAGTTTGCCTCCTTCATTGACAAGGTGAGATGTTGGAGCTGGATTTGCATGGGAATGGGAAAACTGCAGAAATTCTTTGTGCTCTGGAGAGGGAAATATTGTCCTTCTCAGCTTGGTGTTAGGCTGGAATGGTTTTCATTTGGCTCCATCTGGTTTACTCCTGAAGAGGTATCRAAATTTAGCATCCACAGAGAAACTGAACAACTTTCTCTCCAGGTTTTGTGGATGCACATTTGTTTTCTCTCCAGTGCAGACAGGTCAAAGGGATGGGGATATACTCAATGACCAACCCTATCTTTAAGTCTGTCCCTCTGGGATAATTTATTCTCAAGGAACTTAACATCTTGGAATGCAATTAAAATAAAKTCTCAACCATTTCTTATTTCAGTTTAAGTGCAGATGAGTTCCCTTAAATTATCTGAGATAATTTAACACTTGTTTACAAGTGTGTTCCATGTTTTTTAAATGTGTCTGATAAGAGGAATGTTCTTGATTAAGGAGACCAATGGGATTTCATTCACTGGAAGTCAAAAAAGATCTGATGCTCCTGAAAATTAATGTCAAAAATTGTGACTGATGTGGGAAATAATTTGTAAGATTGGAATGGAAGTATTTCAATACTTTGCCCCCCAAAAAAACCCCAAACCTGCAACAAAAAAAAGGCAGGATTTTTCCCCTTGGAAGAAATGGTCCTGTTAAGGTTTTGAGGAATGATTCCCCATAGCCTTCCAAAGCTCCCAGGAGGTTTGAGCAGTGGGATGACTCTCTGGTGAATGTTTCACACACCCTTTGCTGGCTGTAGGTCCGATTCCTGGAGCAGCAGAACAAGGTGCTCTCCACCAAGTGGGAGCTGCTCCAGCAGCAAGGGCCRGTGGGGCCGAGGAAGAACCTGGATGCGATCTTTGAGAATTACATCCAGAACCTGCGGAGAAGGCTGGAGTCTCTGCTGGGCCAGCGGGGCCAGCTGGAATCGGAGCTGCAGARCATGAGGCAGTATGTGGAGGAGTTCAAAACCAAGTGAGTGTGGGCACAGACAGGGAGGGAGCRGCCGGGAGAGCGGAGCTGGGGCAGAGACCCCGTGCGTGCAGTGACCAGGGGTCTCAGAGCCTCACCTTGTGCTGCCCCCACCACAGGTATGAGGAGGAGATCAACCGTCGCACGGCTGCTGAGAACGAGTTTGTGGTGCTGAAGAAGGTGAGTCTGGAGACACCAGTGGGGATATGGAGGTAAAGGCATAGGAAGGACTCAGGTGCAAGAAGGGCAGATGGGAACAGGAGGAGCCAACAGTTCTTGTGCGATGAGAGGAAGCCGTGGATAAATTCTGAGATCTTTCCTTTAGGATGTGGATTGTGCCTACATGACCAAAGTTGAGCTGGAAGCCAAGGTGGGAGCTTTGACGGATGAAATCAACTTCCTGAGGTGCATCTACGAGGAGGTAGGAGCCCTCCCTTCCCCTGGGTGAGGTTTTAATGAGGGTGTGGTGGCCAAAGACTCTGAGGTTGGACTGGACAACTTTATGGGTTTGATCTGGGGAGGTTGCCTGGAGCTTCTGCTCTTCTTTCCCGTCATCAGATGATGCCTCTGACTCATGTCTTGGTTGCAGGAGCTGTCTCAGATGCAGACAATCAGCCGGGACCTGTCCGTGGTGGTGTCCATGGACAACAACCGGCACCTGGACCTGGACAGCATCATCGAGGAGGTGCGGCGCCAGTACGAGCAGATCGCCCAGAACAGCCGGGCTGAGGCCGAGGCCTGGTACCAGAGTAGGGTGAGTTGGGAAGGTGTCGAGGCACCTGGAGCATGGGAACCAAACACCTGAGTTTTTGGTGAGYTGTGTCCCTGATGGGYGTCTTTGTCCCCATGCCTATAGTATGAAGAGCTCCAGAGCACGGCYGGCCGGCACGGGGACAGCCTCCGCAACACCAAGATTGAGATCCAGGAGCTGTCCAGGAATGTCCAGAGGCTGCGGACAGAGATCGAGAATGTGAAGAAGCAGGTGGGGGTTGGCCAGTGACTCATGGGTTCCTCCTGTTTTCCCTCCAGTTTGTGCCATGAGGATGCTCCAGCAGAGGGTGGGCAGAGGGAATGAAGCAATTWATTTTGTTCTTCACAGAACCATCATCTGCAGTCAGCCATCGCTGAGGCTGAGGAGAGGGGGGAGATGGCCACCAAGGATGCCAGGAGGAAGCTGGAAGAGCTGGAATGTGCCCTGAGCAAGGACAAGGAGGAGCTGGCTCGCCTGCTGAAGGAGTATCAGGAGCTGCTGAACATCAAGATTGCACTGGAYGTTGAGATTGCMATGTACAGGAAGCTGCTGGAGGGGGAGGAGAACAGGTGAGACCTCCTACCATTGGTTGGGCCATGTCTCCCCTTGGGCAAGATTCATCTTTAATCATCYTTCGCCACACATTTAACATTGAAGTCTGATTACTTTCCTTTTTTTCCTCCAAATTTTGAAGCCCCAAACAGAAATATGGTCCCCATGGGGAGTATTTCTCAGGGGTCTTGATTGATCTTATATGAAACAGGATATAAAAGGAACATTTTGGAAAGAGTTTGGCTTCAGACTGTATGTAGAATTACAACTGATGTTCTTCTCCCTACACAGGCTCTGCTYAGAGAACCCCTCCAACGTGAATGTCTGTAAGTATTCACACATTGTTCTCTCTGCAAAATTACCTTTATCCTTGGTTTTGTGAAGATTCCCAGGATGTTGCCTGGTGTTCAATGAGCTCTCCCTCTCTTCCAGCTGTGGTGGGCAGAACCACCGTGTGCGGGGGCAGATCTGGCAGCTTTGGAGCCAGCAATGGCATGGGCGGAGGAGGAGTGTGCACAGTCAGCGGTGGGAACATCATTGTCCCCTGTGGCATGGGAGGAGGGATCCTCAGTGGTGGCTTCTCCTCTGGGAGCGGGAGGATGTGCAGCTCTGCAAGCGGCAACTTCATGTCCGGGGGCGGCTCCTCCTCGGTGCGAAGATGCGTCACCACCACGACGGTCAAATCCTCTGGGGTCAAATACTGAGCCCCTCAGCTCTGTCCTCCCAGGGAAAGCAGCATCTTCCTCTTCCTCCCACCAGCAGCACAGCCCCTTCCATCCCCATCGGTATTCAGGAGAAAACAAACTGTTTCTGGGGGAAATCTCCTCAAAGTGAGATCAAAAATGAGACACATCCCTCTGGCCCAGCCTGGCCCTCACTGAGCCCCACTGGGGTGAAACATCTCCCTCGTGGGTCCCCGGCACTGCAGAGCTCCCCGGGGCTGCTGCACCAGCTGAGGAGGAGCCTGTGGAAAATTGCTCTTTCCTGTTAGCTTTTAAGGCCCATGTTTCCCCCTCACCCCCCCTGGGTTCCCCGCATCCTGCTCCAGCTTTCTCAGGAGCCCACATGAGCAGAAGGAAGGAGATGATGTCCCATAGTCRGATTTAGGAGTGAGAAACAGGTGTCTAGAGTTGTCCACCTTCCCCAGGTGGAGTAATTTGGCAGCTTTAATGTTTTATGGCTCCTTTTCCCTCCTCTCCTTCCCGCCTGGAGCGTGTGGCCCTGTTGTCCCCCTCTGTCATGTGAATCTGCTGCTTCCTGCCAGTGCCATGGCCCCAGGGTCCTTCAATATACCAATAAACTGCAGAGAGATGAAGATATTTTTGTGTTGTCTCATCACTCAATGCTCCCTGGGGGAGGGGAGACACGGGTTTGCCCTGGATCAAGGTGATTGCAGGATTCAGACTGAACAGGGAAAGAATTGAGAGCAGCCCTGGGAGAAGGACTTGGGGGTGCTGAACCTGCCCCAGCCCAGAGACCCCCGAGCCTGGGCTGAGCCCCCAACATGAGCAGCAGGGGAGCGGGTGTTCTGCCCTGCTCAGGTGAGACCCCACCTGCAGAGCTGCTCCAGCCCTGGGGCCCAGCACAGGGAGCTGCTGGAGAGAGTCCAGAGGAGGCCATGGAGCTGCTCCAGGGCTGGAGCCCCTCTGGGGTGGGGCTGGAGCTCTGGGGGTGCTCACCTGGAGAGGAGAAGGGAAAGCAGACCTTTGAGCCTCTTCCAAGGAGAGCTGGAGAGAGACTTGGAAAGGGAGTGATGGGACGGGAGGTGATGGCTTCAAACTGGAAAAGAGGAGAGTTAGATGGGATGCTGGGAAGAGATTCCTCCCTGTGAGAGTGGTGAGGCACTGGAATGGATTTTCTTGTGATTGTCCCATCCCTGGATGTGTCCAAGGCTAGACTGGATAGGGCTTGGAGCAATCTGGGATAGTGGAAGGTGTTCCTGCCCATAGCAGAGGGTGGAACAGGATTAACTTTAAGATCCTGTCCAACCCAAACCCTTCCATTATCCTGTTTTAAGCTGATTTAGATGATCCTGTGGGAATGTCAAGGTGTTTCCTTGAGCATCACCCTGAGGACTCGGGTTCACTRTTCCCATTTAGGGTTTGGATTGGCTGGAGGTGGGCAGGAGCTTGGARCAACCTGGTCTAATGGAAGGTGCCCCTGCCCATGGCAGGGGGTGGAACTGGACRGGYTTTAGGATCCCTTCCCATATTCTGTGTTCATCTCATCCCAACCCCTGCCACGGAGGAGTCTCCAGTGGGTAGCTGGAGCCAGGGTGAAGACGCTAAATCCTCCCCGGGGCTGGCACAAGGATGAGCAGCACCCTCTGCCTGTCTGGCTGGGCTCTTACACAGGCTCCTCGTTGGTGAGCAGTGSGAAGGTGTGACAACTCTGAGCGGACACAAATTACTCACAAAGGAAAAAAAAAAATCCAGCATGAAAGAATAAGCCAGAGCCCAGAACCTGCCTTCAGAGCTTCAGGCTGCCCGGCCAGATTAGTCATTAGCCCTCTCCAAATTACATCCCATTGCAACCAAATTAATTTGATTAACGCTTGACTGGATTCTTCTGTAGCTCTGGGAGGAGTGAGAGGTGAATCAGCCCTGACTTCACTGCAGTGTGTGTGTTACAGGGGGTGGGACCACATGGGATTTAAGGTACTTTCCATCTTCAACCATTCCATGATTCTATGATTGACCTGGTGCAGATAAAATATGGAAAKGGATATCAATATTGTTGAGTCCTTGTAATCTAAATGAGCAAAATAAGGAAGAAATGATTGTTTTTATCTGAACCAGTGTTACTTTCCTGCTGTTTTTCTTATTTACCCCCAAATTTTCTTCCAGTTCACCCTCCTCATTTCTGAATGATGTTTACACCAGGCCGCAATGTGTCTTATCCTCCTGTTTGAGTCAAAAATTACATTTCTGATTCCAAAATCCATAGGATGGGATGGGAAAGACCAAAAAGTCATGGCCCCCTTCCCTATCCCAGGGAAGAGTCTGAAATCATCTCCTTCTTCCTCATCCCAGGGAAGAATCCAGGGACAGTTTTGGACCCAGGTGGTTCAAAGTCCTGGAGTGTTGTGGGGACACCCTTGGGAAGATGGCAGAGAGGACAGAGATCTCCAGCCTGCTGAAGCYCAGGAAGCCAAAGATGCTGATGTCATCCTGCCAAAAACCACAGGATTTTTCTGAGTTCCCTGAGTTTTTCCTGGAGAGAAGCCAAGAGGTGCCAGGGTTTATCATTCCCATCTGATGCACTCATTTAAAAGGGAGTTGAAGGAAATAACTCAACTGCATCACGCTGGGCTGAAAGGSTTGGGATCCCCTTTGCCTGCTCTGTGGGGCAGTCTGAGAGCTGCTGGATCCCATCCAGGGATGCCAAGAAAGGCACTGAGGGGCTGGAGCTTGTCCAGAGACAAGAACAGAGCTGGGGAAGGGCTGGAGCACAAGGAGAACGGTCTGGAGAACTGAGGAACAGCTGAGGGAGCTGGGGGGGCTCAGCCTGGAGAAAGTGAGGCTTGGGGGGTACCTTCTCACATTCCAGAACTCCCTGACAGGAGTGTGCAGCCAGGTGGGGGTTGGAAGGCAGGGAAATGTCATTGCTCCACTGGGGTCAAGGCACGAGCTGAGAAGGATCCTTTGCATTAGAACATGAGAAGAAACCAAATCTGTGCCATGTTTTATAAGTGCCTTGGGAAGTTAACCTAAGTGGCATTTTATTGGCTCTAATTAGGGCTGCAATGAGTTTTTAATTGTTACTAATCGTGTTTATGGTGGGAGGGCCTCAGGAGCCACCATGGCTTTTCCCCTGGGTGGATCATTGTGCAAACATGGAGGAGACTCCCCCAGTCTCACAGGTGGGATGACGGTGGACAGCTGTGGAGCAGGAAATATTTGCTTTTGTGAGAAGCACGGGTTTGTCATTTGGGAGGTGACCACTCTCTGTATCCTCCAGACTGGGGTTTATCTGGCACACTTCTCCTGAGCAGCTGGAGTCCTTTGGGATCTTGAGGATGGGATGTTCAGGGGAAGGAACTGAGGAGCAGAGAGGTTAAAGGAGGTTAAAAGTGGGGATCAGCATCCTTTGATACCCTCTCTGATCCCCTCTTCTTTGAAAACAGAAGCACCCCCAGTTCTCTTACCTCCAACTCCACTGGTCTAAAAAACCAGCTCAAATATGCACTGGAAAACCAACTGACCTCCTCAAGAGAGAGCAAAATCAGCAGCTCATGGAAGCAGTGACCRCCATGGAGGATCTGGGCTTGGGAGGAGGTTTAAAACTCCTGTGGGCAAATACATTGACAAAGGTACCTAAAGCTGTGCAACTTCCAAAGAAATTTAGCTAAGGGGAGCTCTTCCCTTTGCTTTCAATGCTGGGCTCCTGATGCT
Organism: Alauda arvensis; assembly: GCA_902810485.1. Lineage (NCBI taxonomy): Eukaryota > Metazoa > Chordata > Aves > Passeriformes > Alaudidae > Alauda > Alauda arvensis. The sequence goes on along the minus strand of CADDXX010000970.1, from coordinate 16,136 downwards.
TAATCCTAGATACTCCATCACCTCCTTTCCAGCTCTTTGGACTCTGCCTTGGGTTCCTTGTGAGTGAATCCACTGCCAGTCTCCAGGATCCAGAGGAATCTGTGCCAAAGAGCATCACCTGTGGCTGTGCAGAAAAATTTTTGCCTTTCATCTAATTAATATTCACCCCAGCTTTGCTTGGACAGGCTGAACTGACATCTGAGCACTTTTCCTGCTGGACTTGGCCCCTGTTGGATGCTGACCCTGCTCCTCTGGACAAAACAGTTGCTCCCACCCACCCCCATGACCTGGATGCCTGGGAATGTGGTGCCTCCTGCTCCCTCCCTGCCCTGTTCCATCCAGGGCTGCCTCAGCTCCAGCTGGGACAGGTAGAGCCGGATTTGCACAATTTACARCAACTGCATCACCTGCAGCTGGTGCTGACAGAGACCATTCCTCCTCTTCCCCCTCCCAMCCATTTCAGCTGGGATGGTGGTTGTTCCCTGTTCATCCTTCCACACTCCCTAGTTCTGTCCTTGGAGTGGAACGATATCCCATAGGSTTTGCAGGCATGACCCCAAAACCTGCATTATCTGACCAATTCTGTTGGAGCATGGGTTGAATCAATTCTACCTCTCCTGTGGCCTGGGGGCTCAGCTGGTCTGGGGGGGTGGACATGGCCACAAAAGGCCACAAAATGTCACTGGAAGGTTTGGAGCCTGTGCAAGGGGAAGTTCTCTGACACAGCTAAATGTGCAGGTGACCACCAGGTGCTGCAGTGAACCTGTCACTGTCCTCCAGGTGCTGCTGTGAAACATTGGAACCTGTCATTGTCCTCCACACCTTCTGACATGCCTGAATCTGTCACTGTCCTCCACATCCTGCTCTGACAACTGAACCTGCTGGTGACCTCCAGGTGCTGCTCTGACACCAGAACCTGTCACTGTCCTCCAGGTCAATGACAAATTGACTTTCCCATGAGTTATGGGTCAGGCTGAGGTGGGAAATTTTGGGTTGGGTACGAACCCACCGTTATTACAGGTCATGACTCCGGCTGACAATCAGGAGGAAGGTGACAGGAGAAGAGGTGGGTTGTGCCCATGTTTGTGTTGGGTCTCTCTCTGCTGGGGGTTCTCTGCTGAGTCTGATCCATTCCAGATTTGATTTGGGGCCAGAATCAGCTGAAATGGGAACTGCTCTGTGTGTCAGCCTTGGACAACGACCTCCTGCTGGTCCTGATGGGCCTTGGAGCTGCCTCCCTCCCTCCTCCCCCACAAAACTTCTTGCTGAATAGGTTCCCCCATTTCTGGGGGGGCTCTGCAGGTGTTTGTGACCCCCTGGAGTAAAGGTTGGGCTGGTGGCCAAGGAGTTGAGCCCTTCACCTGGATTGCTTTCCATAGGACATCTGGGAAATCCATCCCCARGGCCTCACTGCCCTCACAGGGAGGAATTTCTTCCCAACATSCCACCTAACTCTGCCCTCTGGCAGTGGGAAGCCATTCCCCCTTGTCCTGGCACTCCAGGCCTTGTCCCAAGTCCCTCTCCAGCTCTCCTGGAGCCCCTTTAGGCTCTGGAAGGGGCTCCAGGGTTTCCCTGGGTTCTTCTCTCAGGTGAGCACCCCCAGCTCTCCCAGCCTGGCTCCAGTGGGACTCCAGCCTTTGGAGCATATCCATGGCCCCCTCTGGACTCACTCCAGCAGCTCCACATCCTCCCTGTGTTCTCAGGCATGGAATCAGGATTCTCCTGATCAAGGCCAGGAGTTGGACTTGATGATCCCTGTCTGTCCCTTCCAGAACTCGAGATATTCCAGGGTTCTATACCTGTCAAAGCCTTAAACTGGCCTTCCCCACCCCATCCTCAGACCTCTCCCTCCCCAGGCTGGTGATTTACACTGGAACTGTCACAGTTTTGGTGCTTTTTGTGCCACTTTACCTTTTCTGCACCTGCYTCCTTGTCCCGTGGCTGCTCCTTCTGCCGTCGCAGAGGCAACCACAGCAATTCGGATCCATCAATAGAGGGATTTACTCAATTGATCGCCAACTCTGACCTTGATTGGGCTAATTATGAGCTGGGAGTCCAGCCCAGGTGGAGCTGGGTGTGGTCACCCTCTTGCTGCTGATGCTACCTGGGGAAGGCAGCACAGGACCCACTTCCTGGGAGGTCAGTAATCACCTTGTTTACCGGATTTGGAACATCTGCCAGAATTAACTCCAGCTGCTCCAGCTTCCTGTGGAACAGGATGTGATTTAAATCATTCTCAACTCACACAGCAGCTTTTGAAGCTGCTGAACACTCTCACAGTCTTCTTTACCTTGGGGTCCAAGTGAAGATGTTCCTTAGGTTCCAAACCCCTGAGGGTTCCTGAGACCTCTGATTGTTGGGTCACCYGGAGATCCTCATCAAAATCCTGTCCTGATAGAAATAAAAATCAATTTATATCATGACTGCCACGTTCACTGACCATTTCTCTGCTGAGAACGTGCTCATAGAAAAAAACCATAAAATCTCATAGTCCCCTGTGCTTTTAACCAGGAGTTCAACCCAGTTTCCTCCTCATCCTCTTTGGGTTTTTTTTCCTTATTTTAGTCTTTTTTTCTCTGCAGGTCATGCCTTTCCTCCTCCACCTCCTCCTTCTGAAACCCTTTGGAGATTTTATCTCTTCCTTGTTCCAGCGCCTCCCGAGCCCGAGGGCATCASCTGTGTGTGGAGGCACCGGGACACGCTCAGCCTGTCGGGGATCTCAGGGATCAGAGGCTGATATTTGGCATAAGCCAATTAAGCAAAAAATTAATGAGCTTCTCCTTCATCCACTCGCCACCACGGTTAATAATAACAGCAACAGAAAAATKACTCCAGTGTATTCACAAATAATATTCAATTTAATTAATAAACTTTCATATTATTGTCAGGGAAAGAGGAGATTAACCAATATAATAATTATGTTGTTATTTKCTGAATTGATGATTTAATATCGAGGGTGTTACTGAGGATGTTATTGGCTTGTTTACCTTCCTGTCATCCCCAAATCATGAACCATTTATTAAAAGAGATTAAAACAGCCATCAGTCCCTTGTTAACGGGATCACAAGGTAAAGTCAGATTTCGGGTTGTTGGTCCCTGAATGAKCCTCATCAGAGATCCCCTCCCTCAGGGACACAACACCAGAATTGTGCGACCCTGGAGCTGGGGACCTCCCTCCCCACTCTGGGTGGAATTCACCCTGGAAGCTCCCTCTGGCCTCCTCAAAGTAAAAATTCCAGTCTGAAGCATTTCACCTTTTTTGTTCCCGCAAAAATGACCACGTTTTTGACATTACCCTTCCTTTGTCCTTTCAGAGTCTTCCTGCCCTTGCTGATCACAGGGAAAGGTTGTGGCCATTCCCTACATGGATGTTTCTGGCTCTGGGGAAGCTCTTCCTGCTCTTTGAGGGCTTGCCAGCCCTTCCCATGCTGATCTTCTTTGCTTCCCTTGCTCTCATTGGRTCTTGGACTTGATTCCAGCCTCTACCAGGTTGTTCCATGCTGCCCTAGAGATCCTGGTCTCCATCTACTCATGCCCTCCTTCCCCTCCAAATAAAATTCCTCTGTGGCAACAGAGCCGTTTCTCCTGCTCTGGAATTCTGTGGGGTCCGATGGCTGCTTCCTTCCATTCGTGTTTTGGAGCAGCTCCTGAGGGAGTGACCCAGTGATGGGTCCTGTTCCTCCTTATCTGCCCTGTTTGGAGCATCCAGCACTGCCCCTTCCCCTCCCTCCACCCCCTGCCCTGGATCCCACCAATTCCAACGGACTGTTTCCATAAAACATTGCTGTTCAACAAAGGCTGATATCCCCCCACCAAAATCATTCCCAACCACCTGAGCTCTGTCTGTCAGCACAGGAAAAATCCCTCCATTTAGGGCATTCCCAGACCCCCTCCAGTTAGAGTTTTCTCACCAGCAAGTATCATTATTTACCACGAAGTGTTGAGAATTCATGGAATTTTAAAAAATCCCCAATAGAGGGATTTTTTTCCTGTGGTTTAATAGCAGCTTCCAGTCTCACCCAGCTCTAGGTTTGTGTGAGGGAAATTCCATCTGGTCTCCCTGTCCCCTAAATGATGGATATGGGATCCACTTTGGAATGTGTGTATAATTAGGACAATATATTCTTGCAGCTTAAAATAGGATAAACTTTGGGAGAGTACCAACATTTCACCTCTTGTTCTGCAAAAGACACAAGGTTTTGACATTTCTCTCCTTTTTTTGTTTTTTTTTTCCTTATTTTCTCTTCTCCAAGTCCTCGCTGTTTTCGCTGACCACAGGGAGAAGTTGTGGTTATTCCAAGGAGGGAGTGGGGGGAGAAAAGGAAAGTCTGTGGGCTAAAGGCATTTTTATGAGTGAGTCTGTGTCATCCCAGCCCCAGTTCCAAGCGACTGAGGGCCCTCATTATGCAGGAACTTTGGCAGCTGGAGATCAAGATCTCTCTCTCTGCGCTCCTTTATCTCCTTCGTTGGGGCAGTTATTAAATTTAAATAATGGATTTCTTCATGTGCTACTGCATGGCTCTGGCAGAACTTATTAAATAGTCAGCAGTGTGTTGATATCCTTATTTATTTACACTGTTCTGCCGGTGGGGCATGTAAACCCCTCTGTTTATATTTAGGGTCTGGCTTTCTGAGACACCCTCAGAATTTTAGTAATTTTAGGTTTTGTGTTTTCTTTAGTTCTTTTTTTTCCCCCCCTTGTAGTTATTTTTATTTCTATTTTCTAAAGAGTTTGTGGCTGCCTCATCTCTGAAGGTACTCAAGGACAGGTTGGATGGGGCTTGGAGYGATCTGCTCTGGTGGAAGGGAGATCCTGGAGTCCCTTCCAGTGCCTAARGGGGCTCCAGRAGAGCWGGAGAGGGAATTGGGACAAGAGCCTGGAGAGAAAAAACAAGGGGGAATGGTTTCCYAGTTCCAGAGRGCAGGGACAGGTGGGATATTGGGAAGAAATTCCTCCCAGAGATGGTGGTTAGGCCTTGGAATGGATTTCCCAGGGGATGCTCCATTTCTGGAAGTGTCCGMGGCCAGGTTGGGCAGGGCTTGGTGCACCCTGGGATGGTGGAAGTTGTTCCTGCCCATGGCAGGAACGGGATGAGCTTTAAGGTCCCTCCCAACCGAGATCATTCCATGACCTTATTTTGAGCTGAATCCCAGCCTATGGGAATGTTGAGGCATCTCCTGATCTGAGTATCAGCCTGAGAACTGGGATTTATTAGTCCCATTTAGGGTTTGAGTCGAAGGTGGACAGAGGTGGATGAGGGTGGTGGAGTTCGGCAGGTTCCTGCCCCAGTTGTGCTCAAAAAGCTCCAGCTGGGGCCTGTCTCTAAATTTCTGTATGTTTCCAACATGCTCAATCCRGTGCTCTCCTGGTTCCCTCACTGTCCACAAAAATTCACGCTCATGTCACTGTCTCAGAGGCTTTTCCATGTGGGAGGAACTTCCCCACCTYCACCACCTGCCCCAGGGACTGCTTTGGATGGGCAGAACAACACGAAGACCCTCAGTCCCAGGTGGACAATTTTAATGGATCAAGTTTCGGGATGCAATTYAAATTCCTCCTTAAAATCGCAAGACAAAGAGCCAGGTTGACCCTGTAGTTGTAACATCCTGATCCCATGAAAATCCATCTCCCTTGGAAGGATGATGGATGAACATGTGGTTCCTTTGTCCCAGCTATGTTAGAAAGAGGGAAGAATGRCAGGAAGCTCCCCTTTAATCCACAGGATGCATGGACATCTCTGGGGATGCACTCCTGTTTCTGGAGCCAGCCTGACAGGTCCAGGTGTGGTTGGGATGTGCTGCCAAGGCTGATCTGGTGCCAGCCCTGATCACAACAGCTGCCCACGCTCCAGATTACGGCACGTGGGCTGCGACAGCTGCTCTCTTTACTCCGGGGCTCCAGCTGCCATGGAAAGCTCAGAATTCACGCCTGGTTCACTTCAGCTGCTGCACAGGGCAGGATTTTGGGATCACACCTCCCTCATTGGTGCTCCACAGGGAGCTGTGGCTGCTCACTCTCTGGGGTCACAACACTTCCTTCCATGATCCATGGGGATAACTTGCAGTGTTGCCCAGCACAGCTCCAGAACTGAGCAAAAAATGGGAAGAGGAGAGGGGAATCACACTGGAGCCAGCACCAGCCCTTCAGAATCACAGAATCATTTAGGTTGGGATCATCAACTCCAATGATTCCCTTGGCACTGCCAAGGCCACCACAGACYGTGTCTCCAAGTGCCACATCCACACATTTCTTGGACACTTCCAGGGATGGGGACTCCACCCCTGCCCTGGACAGCTGTGTCAGGGCTGGACAACCCTTTCCAGGAAGGAATTTCCCYCAGTTTTCAACCTAAACCTGGCACAATTTGAGGCCATTTCCTTTCGTTCTGTCATTCATAACCTGGGAGAAGAGTCAGACCCTCACCTGGCTCCAACCTTTCCTGTCTCCTTCAAGAATTCTCTCCTCTCCCCCCCTCTCCCCAATCCTGGTAATTGCACCATTTTTTAATGTTCACCATAATAAATTCCTGCATGAGACACAATTCTTAATCCAAGTCAGATTTTTGTACAGGTTTATAAAAATCAGCTGGAAATCTGGTTGAATTTTTTCAGGATATGTAGATAATGAGTAAAATTTAATTACAAAATTAGCACAGAAGGAAGGCCTGAGATTTGGTTTGGCTGTTCYTGGTGTTAGGTGAGGTAGGAGATTTTGGTAGGGAAAAGTAGATTTCTCAACTGTTTTCCTGGAAAACACTGTGTTTCCAGGTGAGAAAAGTCTCACTGAGCATCCAAAGTCTTCTCCACCTTGAGGTATTCCAGCTGTTTCAGTAACCTCTAGTCACAAACCCCTAATTTAGGGAATTTATGAGGCACTTTCCAAATGAAGCCAGGATTGCACAGCCCTGACCACAGAACCTCTATATAACTGATTGATTCTCAGCCTGGCTTCATCCTCTGGGAGGAAGAGGATTCTGCCAGGTGAAGTCCAGCTCCTCCTWAAGTCATGTAAGGAACAAGGAGGAGGTTCTTCCCATAGGGAAGTGGTTCCAGAGGTGGTTTTGGAAGAACCACATCTCAGTGATTTCTGGAGAAATTAATCCAGGCTGGAGCCTTCAAGTGGTGCTGCCATCAGTAGAGTCAGGCTCCCAAATGCTTTTCCATATGTCCATGGCCACTGAACGTTGGAAAGGTGGAGTCTAGCACAAAGATGGGGAGAGGGATGCATMCTCCCCATAAGAAGCAAAAGTTGCTCCTGGGATATTCTAGGAATGAGAGAAGAACAGGAMTGGGAAGCAAAGGGTGCAGTAGGTGCTCCTGGTGATGTAGTGAAGGGAGATCAGACAGCCCCAAGGACCATCAAAGTCTTGTGCCCCTTGAGATACCAAAAGAGGTGGGGAAATAYGGGAGAGAACGAGCTGTGGGGATGAGCAGGGGTAACTGTAATTACGGATGGAGGCTAATGAGATAACGAGATCCGTCAGCAAAGCTCATGAGTCAGGCAGGATTTGGGGAATTTCACAACTGCCCCACTGGTGTTGGTGTTTATCCGACCTCTCCGGGCAGCCATTAATTGCTGCCTGATTAACCAAACCCAATAACATTAGAGACCTGCTAATTACCACGGAATGGAGACAAGCTCCTCCAGAACGTATAAAGGAGAACTTCCATTCTCCTCTGGAGTAGCTGAGGATCCTTCATTCTCATTTCTYCTCCTGTTTCACCACCTTCTCTACCGGCTCTCCCGCCTGGAAGTGCTGCCATGAGACGATATTTCTCCAGATATGGCGAAGGGAGTTTCAGTTCTTCTTCCGCTCACTGCGGGACCTTGGGTGGTGGAGACGGGAGATTCGGAGGGTTTGGGCAAGGGTATGGCAGCAGGAGCCTCCACAACTTTGGAGGGTTCAGGAATGTCTACACTGGTGGAGGCTACGGAGGAGAAGGAGTAAGATATGGGAGATGCCTTGGGTTTGGTGGCTGGAGACAACCTGAGAGGGGCTTTGGTGGAAGAGGATATTTCGTGGGAGGCTTTCAGAGTGGTGGAACAGGGCTTGGTGGCACCTACAGAGGAGGCTCAGGCAGAGAGGCGCTCAGAGGAGGCCTTGGAGCAGGGGAACAGGGGGTTGGACAGGGACTGGGACAGGCTGGAGCTCTCCGAGGCATTGAGGAGGTCCACGTCAACACCAGCCTGCTGAGGCCAATACAGCTCCAGGTGGACCCCGAGTTCCAGCGAGCGTGCTCAGATGAGAAGGAGCAGATCAAAGCTCTCAACAACAAATTTGCATCATTCATCGAGAAGGTGAGTCCTGGTCTCTGTGCTGTTATCTGGGAAGGGGGAAGTGTAAGGGAGGTGTGAGTCACAGGGACACTTTCCTGTCCCATCTTCTCCCCACAAAAGTCCCAGCATTGGCAGAATTCCCACAGGCTGCTGTGAAGCTCAGAACAGGTCACTGTAAATGCTGCTGTGTGAATCACTTTTTGCCTTGGGATAAAGATCTTGGAGTTATCTTTTATGGCAGGACAATAAACTGCSGGGATGTCACCAGCACATGGACTCKCCTCTTTTGAGCAAAGGGGTTTCTGGGAATATATATTCCTATATTCCAGTATCTGGAGGTTGTTGAAGCCAGCAGGAAAAATGGGTGACATTGGACATCTTGATGAGTTAGTATTTTTTTCTCAAGCAAAGCCAAACTTTGCAAGAACAGGCTGTTTTAGTGCCTCTTCTTGCAGGGGTTTGCACTTGCCAGAAATTGCACGTGAATTCAATTTCTCTGAATTATTAAACAAATCATGTCTTGGTTTGCAAGCCCTGCCCTCTACTAGGTGGTCCATCTTCAGCTCTTTAATGACTTTCCATCTCTCCAGTTTTGCCTTCTCTTCTGCTTCTACTCAAAGCAGCCATGAAAGCTCTTCCACTCCAGTGGTAYCTGGGAGGTGTCTCTGTCTCTGCTTCTCTCTGCTACAAGTGGAGACTTCAGGGTTTCCTGTTTCACCAGACAGGAGGTTTAAGAGTCCATAGTCCTGAAAAATTAGTGTGTCTGTGGCTCTTCTTTCCCTCCTAAACTTTTTGGTGTCCAGGTTATCACCTGGTCAATATGATAGAAAYTGTGGAGTGATTTGGATTGGAAGGGACCTTAMAGCTCATCCCGTTCCTGCCATGGGCARGGACACCTTGTACTGGACCACTCTGCTCCTTGCCCCATCCAACCTGGCCTTGGACACTTCCAGAAATGGAGCATCCCCTGGGAAATCCATTCCAGGGCCTAACMACCATCTCTGGGAGGAATTTCTTCCCAATATCCCACCTGTCCCTGCCCTCTGGAACTGGGAAACCATTCCCCCTTGTTTTTTCTCTCCAGACTCTTGTCCCAATTCCCTCTCCAGTTCTCYTGGAGCCCCTTTAGGCACTGGAAGGGGCTTCAGGATCTCCCTTCCCTTTCCCTCTCCATATGAACTCCCCCAGCTCTCCCAGTCCATCTCCTTGGCAGAGATGCCGACTGGAGACATGCTGCCCCTCTGGATCTGCTTTCCCTTCCAGGTTCAGTGTCTGGAGCGACAGAATCAGGCACTCCTGGCCAAGTGGGAACTTCTGCAGCAGCAAAGCTCTGGCCCCGAGGAAAGCAGGAACATCAATAGCTTCTTCCAGTCCTACATCACCAACCTGCAGCGGCAGCTCGAGACGCTCCGGAGCCAGAAGGAGCAGCTGGATCCYGAAGCCTACAACATGCTCCAGCTTGTGGAGGATTATAAAAACAGGTGAATAGTCACAAATCTGGGAAAGCAGGTGCTGGGATTTTCCCAGGTGATGCTCATCGTGCCCTTGRATGGCAAAGATCAGCTTTGCATCTGCAGGAGTTTGGAGTTTCTTAGCTCTACTCTGCTCCAGGTGCATTGTGGGGCTTGACTGTGATGGTGGAAGAGTTTGGTAAGGGTTGAACTCCCAAAAATGAGAGGAAAATCAGTTTGTGATGAYCTCTCCCATTGTTTTTCCTTCCCAGACTCCTCCTCTTCTTTCTCCCCCCTGTGAGTGATCCAGGATTCCACTTGTGGGGCCCTGGTGGGGAAGGACAGAGCTGARCTTGGGATGGGAAGAGTTGTCACCTTTTCTGGCTTAGATAATTTATGTTCACCCACAGTTCTTAAAAATGGAAAGTTCAGAATTATTWAATTTAGGACCAATCTGTAYTGACYCAATTTTTTGYAGAGGGTTTSCACTTGCCAGAAATTGCAATTAAAGTAAAATGAAAACTCAACACATTCAGTGTTTGGATGATTCTGTTGTTTACTGGTCCATTTGACTTAAAAATTAAGATCAATAATTAAAGATAATGGATAGATTAATTAAATAGATTAATTAATAATAGATAATAGATAATAATCTACTTCCTTCTGTTCCCCAGATTTGAGGATGAGATCAACAAACGCACGTCCAAGGAGGAGGAGTTTGTGGAGCTTAAAAAGGTAAGCAAAATCAAAGCCTTGGAAATAAAACAATATCTGGGTGGTTGCCAAGGTTCTCAAAAGCTGAAGTTTTTGCTGAGCTTTGTCTAATTTTAACCAATGTAACTGAAAACCACAAGAAGACTGAGGAGGGATTATTTCCTCTAGAAAATGAATTGGTCCATGGTAGGACAAACATCTAAAAAGTGCTGATTTTTCTCTATTCACTCAATCCCAACCCAGGTGGAATATTGGTATTATGTTAAGCAATGTCTGTAGATGGCTTAGAAGAATAAAACTMTCTGAGAAGAGAAAACTTAGGCAACTCTTTACTAGGAGTATGAATAAAAATGGTGTCTTCCCATTTCTCAAGTTCCCCAGGAACAGATTAATTGCTGCAGTTCTGGTACTCATTTCCCRGACAATTTTTTCATCTTAAATGCTTTCCCTTTGTTTCCATTGCTACTCAAATGAAATCTGAGATCTTTAGGCCTTTATTTGATCCCAGGAATGAAGGCTTTAGGAAAATATCCTAAGAATTGCACTTCAGTGGAACATTTGGATCAACAAAATGCAAATATTCCAATAGTTCTTGGGTTTTTTTTACAGGAACTGGACAGTGCCTACATGGGAAAAATGGAGTTTGATGTCCGAGTGGATATCCTGAGGCAGCAGCTGGAGTTCCTCCGGTGTTTATATGAAGCTGTGAGTGATTAAAATCTTACCCTCAGGTCTTGAAGGACATGCCTTCTGGAGATTCCCAGAAATTTTGCTAGGGTGGGATCTTTTGGCTTGGAGGATTAATTATCCCTGTCCTTCTGTGAGTGAAAAGGGGTCTGGTGTGTGCTGAAGGCTGGAAGACCTTGAAAATGACAAGTGGTGGGGGARAAATTCCATTGGGAAATTGGCTACAAGGTCCCATTTTTTCCTCACAGAGACCTGGACTGGCCACAAGGACCATTAAAATCCCTAACCTGATTTTCCAYGCAGGAGCTGTCGCAGCTGCAAACGGTTGTTGGGAACACTGATGTCATTCTGTCCATGGACAACCACAGGGACCTGAACATGGATGGAATCATCGAGGAGGTCAGGCGGGAATATGAGGGGATAGCCCACAGGAGCACGGCTGAAGTGGACGCCATGTACCGAGGCAGGGTGAGTGGGCACSAGGGAAACAGGAGCACAAATCTCCTCGTTGGAACAGAAACCAAAAATGTGTTGTGTCCTCTTCCCATCAGTACCAAGACCTGCAGAACATGTGGGTGAATCAGCAAGAGCAGCTGCGGAACAGTCACCAGGAAATCCAGGAACTTGCCAGGCAGATCCAGAGACTCCAACCAGAAATTGAAATCGCAAGGAAAAGGGTAAAGCTGATACTTTCCAGCAGGACTAAATGGTTTAAGCCCCTTTTCCATGGGAYCTCAGTGCAATATGGGGCAGCCAGTCATTTGGAAGCAAACTTAGGGATGAAGTTTTCTCTTCCAAATAAACAGATTTCGATTTTTGGGATCTATATTGGGGTTTAATTGTGTTAATTTACATGATATTTTCGATGTTCTGTCACTGAGGAAAGTTTTGATTTCCAAGAAATGCTAGKAGGGTATGAAAATKATGGGATTTKGAGGTTTTCCTGTGCTGTGCTAGGAGCTGGACTTGAAGATTCTTGTGGTTCCCTCCTGACTATGGATATTCCATGATTCTATTATAAAATCCACACACAGATGGGACATAGTCACATTCCCTTTGTTCCCTCTGCAGAATTCCAGCCTCCAGGACTCTATTAAAGATGCTGAGCACCGTGGGAGCTCGGCCGTCAGGGATGGCCAGGGGAAGCTCCAGGAGCTGGAAAACGCCCTCCAGCAGGCCAAGGATGACCTTTCTCAGCTTGTCCGTGATTACCAGGAGCTCYTGAATGTGAAGCTGGGCCTGGACATTGAGATCGCCATGTATCGATCACTCCTGGAGGAGGAGGAGAACAGGTGGGAGCAAAACCCACCCTGGGTGAAACACCCAGACAAAGCAGAGTGTCCATGGATCTGTCACTGGGACCTCTGGGATGGACTGGGCCTGGGAGGAGTCACCTTTCTGCAGATCACTGATAGAGCCTAACCTGAATTTTAATTCTGATTTTATTGGCTGCTTTACCTCAGTGTCACCTTTCCTCCACAGGATCCAGGAAGGATCACCAGCYACGATCTGTGAGTATCCCAAGGATTTTCTCAGGGTTTTTCAAAGAAAACTGTTCCTACTTTGTGGTCTTGGCACCATTGGAACAAACGATCCCAGTTCCCATCTTAATTCAGGAAAGGGTGCAAAGGGGAGTTTGTGAACATACATTGATATAACAACTGGTGCTAGAATTATTGGCTAATTCCCAATAAATTTGGAGGAAATGGGAAACACTGCATTTAGCYCATAGATCTGTTTGGTGCAGGGCAGAGGGGAAGGAAATAAAAACTAGTCCTAAAATTTGTGGAAAAGTTGAGGAAGCTGAAGAAGAGAGAAACACAGTGTTGGTCTTTGTAAGGGATGGGCAGCACTGAATRTTCATGGTTGGAATAAGACATAAATTTTGTTTTAAAAAAAAGTTTGAAACCCCAGGAAAATGAGAAAACATTCAATAGATTGATCTCTACTAAGGGAGATTCTTGTTGGCCCCTTCAAAGATAAGTCCATGACCACCAGGGTAGAAAGGATGATGCTTAAACCAGCCTGACTCTGATTTTTTTAGGGTAAAAATAAAAAATTGAATGTAATTTCCATTTCTTGCAGGTGTCATTGATCACAATACCAGAGYTACTGGAGTCTTTGGAGGCATAAAAAATGTGAAGGGGAGAACGAGCTCTGATGGTACCAGTGGGAGCAGAATGAAAGGCCCAGTCTCTGGAGGGGGAAAAGGTGGAAGCTCTGGATGGGGGGGATCCAGCTCTAGTGGGGGTGGGTCAATCTCTGGAGGTGGAAAAGGCTCAGGATATGGAGGAGGAAGCTCAGGAGGTGGAGGCTCCATGACCAAGGGTGGCAGCAGTTCTGGAGGGTGGGGGTCCAGCTCTGGTGGTGGTGGATCCATTTCTGGAGGAGGGAAAGGTTCAGGATATGGAGGAGGAGGAAGCTCTGGCAGTGGAGGCTCCATGTCCAAGGGCGGCAGCAGCTCTGGGGGTGGAGGATCCAGCTGTGGTGGTGGTGGATCCA